>JBBPDA010109799.1:0-10056 GCA_037974385.1 Arnoldichthys spilopterus
GCCCGGGGAGCAGTGTAGTGGGACGGTACCTTGCTCAAGGGTACCTCAGTAGTGCCTGGGCTGGGACTCGAACCTGCCACCTTCAGGTCCCAAAGGCAGTGTCCTAACCACTAGGCCTCCACTGCCCAGTTATTTTTTAATAAGACTTTTTTTCATTGACTTCAGTATGACATTACGTTTGCGTTGGTTTCCCTCCGTTTAACGCACACCTGCATCCCAGACTGTAATACTGCATGTTACCTGTCGGGGGCAGTAATCAGTGGTTATCTGTGGGGTTTAAGGTTCATCCTGCACTATATTAGTGAAATATGGATCTGTGTCTTAATCAAACCTGAACCTTCACATAAAATACAAAATATTGTTGCCGTTACTAGGGTCACACTCTGACTGCAGAATCATAGGATAGATACGGCCCTCCAGAGCGCTAAACTAACGACATGCAAACGCAATGAAGACGGTTTCTTTGCAATTTATTAAGATTTGAAAGCCCACATGGACGGTGTGGTACACTCCAACACGCAGAAAAAGCGATCAGCGCTCACCTGACGACTTTTGTTCCAATTCAACTCATTTTCACAATTGCTTTTCAACCCCATCCTACAGTTTTCAGGGACATTATTATAACAACAGTCAAACAAAAAACATGTTAAAGGCCTAGCAAAAACCTCAAAGACCACCATAAACACCGCTTGTTCGAAATAGAAAAGAGTGGAACTCGTTTCCATCATAGTCCTTCTTTGACATTTGACAGCTTATGATTGATCTATTTAAGATTGATCTATAGCAAGAGAAGAAGTTCGCAAAAAAAACTCTAGTACCATCTGTGTATGTGTATAGACCTTCTCTCATTGCACTTATGATGAGGACAGTGTGAGTAATTGTTGGCCCTCACTGTAGGTCATTATAGAGGTTTAAAGTCAACAGTACATGTAAAAACAGCTGTCACAAGAACATCAACACCTTCCACCGTCACCGTTCAACGCTACTCAAAAGTTCTAAGAATTCATAGGTTTTAAAGCGTTTCGCATGGCTGAAAGCAGCTGCCTGAAAAGGTGTTAAACACAGAAACTGCCAAACTCTGAATAGACTTGAATAAAGGATACAAAGAAGAGCATGACTTGGTGGTGATGGACAGCTCCGATGAGGCCCACGATGGCGATAAGCAGCAGGAAGAAGCCCACAGCGATCACACCCCCGATGATGTGGATACTGGACACAATCCCAAAGCCTTTCCCCCATGCTGCTACGCCAATCAGAAGCAGCCCCACCAACTGAAGGAAGCAGGAGAGGCCAATCAGAAAGCAGAAAACACTCAACATGCAACAGTGTTATCGTACAGTATTTGTGTGGAACACGTTTCCATCATAAAGTCATTCTTTGACATTTGACAACTCATGAAAACTTTTAATCAAGGTCAAAACATACAAAAAAGGGGAGATATGGATGGAAGTTACGCAGATCAACCAGTCTGTGGTTGACCTAGATAAGATTGATCTATAGCAAGAGAAGAAGTTCGCAAAAAAACTCTAGTACCTGTGGTAAAAATGATTTCAGTGTATATTGGAGAATATTTTTACAGTGTATTTTAATAATACTCTGATAAAAAATGTTTATATAATCCAATCTCTATTTATGTATAGACCTTCTCTCATTGCACTTATGATGATGACCATTTACAGGTTACAATACAAGGCCTGCTATGGGTACAAGGTGAAAAGGCTTAAAGAAAAGACAGATGGCAAAAGCTATGAACAGAATGCTTGAATGAAGCTCTCAAACTGAATTCAATCAAGAATTTAGCAGCTGGTTTGATCATCGAGATGTGAAAGTGACCATTTGTCATTGTGAACACACTCAAGCACCAAAACGAAACGTGACTTCTGCATTTAACCCATTACACGTGCACACGTGGAGCAGCGGGCAGCTACCAACAGCGTCCAGGGAGCAGTGTATTGGGACGGTACCTTGCTCAAGGGAACCTCAGTAGTGCCCGGGCCGGGACTTGAACCTGCGACCTTCAGGTTTCAAAGGCAGCGTCCTAACCACTAGGCCACCATGAGCAATAAGAAGGAAAGAAAAGAGAGAAAAGGAAAGAAAGAAAAAAGAGGAAAGAAAGAAAGAAAAAAAAAAGAAAGAAAGAAAAAAAAAGAAAAAAAAAGAAAGAAAGAAGGAAAAAAAGAAAGAAAGAAAAAAAAAGAAAAAAAAGAAAGAAAGAAGGAAAAAAAGAAAGAAAGTAAGAAAAAAAAGGAAAAAAAGGAAAGAAAAAAGACAGAAAAAAAGAAAGAAAGATAGAAAGAACAAGAAAAAGAAGGAAAAAAAGAGGGAAAGAAAGAAGGAAAGAAAGAAAGAAAGGAAAGAAAGGAAAGAAAGAAAGAAAGAAAGAAAGAAAAGACAGACAGAAGAAGAAAGTGAGAAGGAGAAACACAGCGAGGGAGAGAGAGACAGATCAAAACTTTACCAGCCCTTTGAAAGACGAGCTTTGGTTTCTTAGCATTTCTTCGAGCGAGGCTGTGTGAAGATGTGGATAAATCATTTAAAGCTACGTATAAAAGCGGTTTCTGTGCTTTAAATGTCTAATTCTGTCAAAGTCCTTTGGAAAATTCCACCTTGTACTTGGGACTTCGGTTCTCAACAGAGATCAATGTCCTCCTCAGAAATGAATAAAATGCCATAAATGCTGCTTTCATTATGCTGATAAACAAGAGGCTGGATGGATCCATCAGTCAGATCCTGAGAGCAGGGGCTCAATCTCGATTCCTAGTAAATTCAAGTAGAAAGCATTCATGCGACAATAATTGTGGTCGGTTGATTTGGCTTCGTTTAAAAAAACAAAAAAAACCCACCATTGAACAAGGCCCAGCAGTAAAATGATCGTTTGTGATCGGGAATGGTCATTTTCAATCACCTGAGCTTGACCCACAGTGAGAGTTAAAAAGGTACAAGAAACATTGATCAGTGACCAACTGTAGAAGTCTTTCTAGTGATCAGGGTGTGGCCCTGTATTTAAGCTCTAATGACGGTTATGACAGTTGTGAACTCTACCACATGCTCATGTCTCAGGTACACCATCATTAATAAACACTTGTGTAAAGGAGTCCAATGGATCTGAGGAGGGCTCTGCATCGTTCAACCTTCTCCAGCAGACTCACTGATTTCGATACCAACTGAACAATACTTTTTGCGAACTGGAAGTGGTTTAAAGCGGAAACGCGTGTCCGGTGCTGAAAGAAGCTACATTTACTGAGAACAGATTACAGATCAAGAAGCATCTGTGTTAACATTCATTTAGAGTACAGTTTGATTTTGGAAGATTACCGAACTGATGGTTAGGGCCTGGAATTTGGTATGAAATGACATGAAATTCCTCGATTCTTAGTAGTACTGAAGGAATTCAGCCTGTGAAGTGAGTCCTGAATTTCACGACCCTGAATCTGCATCATGTTTCCCCTGATTAAGCACTGATGTCATTCAGTAGGTGGTGCTACTCCACTAAGGAGGGCCATGTGCCTCTTCGAGGACATACTTTTTTTTGTAATTTTTTGGGAAATCAATTGTCAAGCAATTGCCAGAACTTATGGGGCTCGAACATGGCGACCCCACTAGGGACAAAAGTCTTTTAATCTGTATCTGCCACTTGGGGCTACAATCACAAAAGCTTCCACGTGGATGGGAAAGTCTACGTTTACGATATATTTGACCAAACATCAGTGAAAGGAAGGAAGCCGTAGGAGGTGCGTATCTTAACCAACAACACAGGATGAAAAGCAACATTACACAGATCAAATACACACAGCCTCCCAATCATACGTCATCTCCACGTTCACCCTGGCCTTGCAAATCAGCTCTTGATCGCTAGGTGTGGACTGTTGAAAGGTCGGAAAGAGTCACTGAGGCATCACGGACAAAAGATGCTGACGGAGATCATCCAATAACCTTGGGAAGGAGCTGTACATCAACAAGAATGGCTACAGCAAATGTTCAGCAGCCCACGTGGACCCAAGAAACTTTGGTCGACTTCTGGCAGAAGCACAAGGTCTTTTTGAGGTTTCTGACGTCTTGTACCACAAATGTGTGAAAAAGGGAAGAGCTGGACAGAAATTGTTGGTTTTCCAGGTGAGCAAAATAATAGTAGCTACTTTAGCACATTTTGATCCTTTTCCTTGTCCACATTCTTCTTTTATTTGGTTGTTTGTTGCAGAACATCAGTGCACAAGTGACTTGGATCACTTGCTTCTTGCTGATTTCATTTTGGAAGAAAAAATGTATATCTCGCACAAGGCACTGCATTATTAGCCATGTCAATTCTAGCTTGTTTTTCCATGACAAAATGTAGTTGTGAGACCAGACCGTCAGACACTCCTGGTGAAAGATCTTGCAGTGTGAGATGATTGCTGATCAGTCATGTAGTGTCCAAACCATGACGTGGCCTAGTCCACACAGGCGTTCAACTCTTGGATGAGTGAATGCACTCTGAGCAACGCAAGCGTTTTGTAGGGGCGTTTGATTTACTTGACATTACAAAATGACATTATATTTGCCTTCGTTTTCTTCTGTTGAACGCCAACCTGAAGCCCAAACTGAAATTGTGTGTGACCTGTGGGGGCAGTAAGCAGTCAGTCCAGACTGTAGTACCGTGTGTGACCTGTGGGGGCAGTAAGCAGTCAGACCAGACTGTAGTACCGTGTGTCACCTGTGGGGGGCAGTAATCAGTCAGACCAGACTGTAGTACCGTGTGTCAACTGTGGGGGCAGTAATCAGTCAGACCAGACTGTAGTACCGTGTGTCACCTGTGGGGGCAGTAATCAGTCAGACCAGACTGTAGTACCGTGCGTCACCTGTAGGGGCAGTAATCAGTGTTTTTAAATCTGTGGGGTTGGAGCTTTATCCTGCACTGTATTAGAATCCGTGTCTTTATTTAGACCTAAACCTTGACGTAGTTGTGTTAAAAATCCTCCTGATACAGCGAAAATACAGTCACCGCTACTGGGATCAACAATAAAGTGGCAACAATATTTTCACCGTATCAAAGATTTTTAACACAACAACGTCAACGTGACACAGCACTACAGTCTGGACTGATTACTGCCCCCACAGGTGAACACAATTACAGTCTGGGATGCAGGTCAGCGATCAACAGAGGCTAACGAACCCGAACGTAACAGTGCATTCACTTATTCAAGAGTTGAACGCCCGTGTGGACTAGGCCTTACTGCTGCAGTATTTAAGGTGGAACGGAAAATTCAAATAAGCTGATAAGCTGAAATGCAATAGTTCAAAAGAGCAGTCAATGTAAAGTCTTCAAGAAAAACAGATAAGTTAAGCGCCTGTTTTTACATTGTAAAGAGGCCAGTTTGTGAAGAGTTCGTGGACGTGAAATTCACTAAATGATACAGAAGGTTTTATCCCAAGGACTTTATGATTAAGAGCATAAAATAACATTAATTGATACTGATAGGCACCTCTCACAGTCATGTTTTCTATGTGCCATTTGGACACGTGCTGTATTTGCTTAATTACATGAAACTTTTTCTGATCTCCGTCCCAGATTTTGTCTGATCTGGTAACCATGTGGGTTAACATATGTATTTTTTGGGGCTGACACCAGACGATATTAATATTGGCATTAATAAACTTAAAATTGACTTATTGAACATTGATCAGTTTTCCTCCCCCTAAACAGCACTAAACGAATAATAAAAATGATCAGAGAGTTGCTCCTGCTACCTGAAGGCTGCTGGTTCGAATCCCAGTCCACTGAGGTACCAGTGAACAACATACTGGCCCCAAGCACTGCTGTTGATAGCTACCCATTGATCCTACATTAAATTTTAAATGCAGAGGTCACATTTTGCTGTAGTGCACCATATGCTATGCTGTGCTGTGGTGTGTTCACAATGACAATCACTCACTCAATGATACCATAATACATTTTTGAGTGAAACACAATAATAGGGAGAAGCTAGAGCAGTTTGCTACTAGGGCATCGTGGCAGATGCTGGGGTGTTCCGGAAGAGATTTTGTTCTCATGGTCTTCCTCCTGGGTTCAGACTGCTGTTTTTCCACTGTATTTTAGGCACAGATGTTGACTTGACTGCTCAAAACACCAAGTGGACAACATATGGTGTATCGACACAGCTGGATTTACATTTAAACAGCGCATGCATGTGCAAACAAAACAGATACTGCCGAGAACGTGCCCCCCCCAACATCATGAACGAACCTTTATCACTGTAGAGAAAATCTACTGACTTGCTGTATAATACGGCCTAATGACAGTACACAGTTGTACAGTATAGTAACAGGGCAGGGCTGCGCCGTAAGTGCCATCGTCCATGACAACAGAACAGTTCCTCCCCATGAAAATGCCATACCTCCATACTGACAAAAAAGCTGGTGACACGTTTTATTATGAATCTTGAATCCATGTATAAAACTCATTCTATTAAACATAATTAGCATAATTTGGTGATGATCCGGAATAAAATTGGACAATTTTTTCGGATCCAAGGTTGCTGACTGTGGACAAGGAGTGTGTTGAATGGCTTGGTTTTCATACAGTTGTTTATACGGTTACCACAAATAAACACCTTGAAATATTGTGATATAGTTTAAAGTCTGTATTGCCCACCCCTAATACAAGGGGACCCCAATTTGGTCGTGGAGGGCCGGTGTAAAGCACAATTTGGTATTTCCCCCTCCTCAAACACACTCCCTAAACCTGGCAGTTAACAGAGGAGTTGAGTCACGTGTGATTAAGCAGGAAAAGTCACCAAGGTCCATTAGGAGTGGAGCTGGGGGATCTAGGTCCTGTAGTGCTAATATGACAAAGCGTGAGTCAGTCATGAGTGTTCTGAAAGTGTGAGTGATTAAAACAGTGCACGGCAAAATTTTACAGTCAGTTACGCTTAAAAATATCTGCATGTAGCAAAAATCAGCAGTCAGTTGTTACGTGAACTCAATGAAAAGGTAAACTCTGCTAATACTCTAGGGGCAGTGGTGGCCTAGTGGTCAGGACTCTGCCTTTGGGACCTGAAGGTTGCAGGTTTGAGTCCCGGCACGGGCACCACTGAGGTACCCTTGAGCAAGGTACCATCCCACTACACTGCTCCCTGGGCGCTGTTGGTAGCTGCCGATGCGCACGTGTGACCGGTTAAATGCAGAGGTCACACATTTCGTTGTGGTGCTTGAGTGTGTTCAGTGACAAAGAGTCACTTTCACTTTAATTTCACCACTGCTGCTGAGGGAAGAGGGGGTTCAAATAAAGAGGGGAAATCAGAAGGGGTAGATGGTGTCCATGTCTGCACGTTTTACACCTAAAGTCCAAGAGCTGTCATCTAGCTAGTTTAAGAGAAAAACAAACAACAGTGAAGTGTCACAAGACGCTGGGGCTAAATGGTTACGCAATGGCCAGCAGCACTAGTTTGACGTGGCTGGTGACACAGGGCAGGCTAGTCCTGATCCACATGCTTTTGTATACATTATATATATATATATATATACACACACACGCACATATAAATAAATTAATTTTTTTTTTTTTTTTAAGGCCGACCACGTTGCCTACCGTTAAAGCAAGACCCCTGAAATATCTTACATATGTGATCGTAACAAAAGTCCTCGCTTCCACCAGCAGGACCAGAACAATGCATCCTTAAAGGGGAAACCTGTTAGCTAGCATGTCATGGGACTGGGTGGGCGGCTCGCGGTTACTTAGCCACACAAAAACCAGCACAAAGGCGTCCTTTTCGCCGGTCTCCATGAATTTGGCAGCGGAAATCAGTTTGTTCTGAATGCATTAGCCCGTCGTTATTATCTAAAGAACACCGGACAAGCGACAGATGAAAACACCGCCAAACTAGCTTTAGCTAGGCCGAAGTGTTGGAGGCTAGCTAGCGGAGGTGCTAAGCAGCCACACAGACGTTCATGACTCACCATGTAAACAACGTTGAGGGAACACAGGGCGTTTTTTGAACAAGTGAATCCTCCGCACACCATTTTGGACCGTGAGGCATTTATCGGCGAGGTGAATCTGTGTGGCCTCTTCTTCTTCTTCGTGTTGCTGTCTACTCGTGCTAGCCTCGTCCGCTTTACTTCTTGCCACCAATGCCCGAAGCAAGCAAGCAAGCCCGCTCCGTCAGTGCTGCTAAAGCGCCAAGCCACAGATCCTTCACAGACTCACTGCCAGCAAGAGGAGCTACTCGGATACGTTTTAAGAGCGCGTTTAGGCCACGCCCACGCCGCGAGACGAAACAGTGCTACGCTTTATACTGATTTGGGTTTTTGTTGCCTTAAAACTAAAACACGATTATTAATGAATTTTGTAGATATAGGATTAATCAACTTTTTGACTACGCTGACAAATATGAGTGTGTGTGTGTGTAAATGACTATTTGTCATTGTGAACACACTTAAGTGTCACAACGAAATGTGACCTCTGCATTTAACCCATCACACATGCACACGTGGAACAGTAGTGTAGCTGGATGGTACCTTGCTCAAAGGTACCTCAGTAGTGCCCGGGCCGGGACTCAAAGGCAGCGTCCTAACCACTAGGTTACAACTGCACGTGTGTGTGTGTGTGTATGATTGATTCCAGTCCCCCAGATACAGTAGATTAGCTAGTTAGCCATGGTGGCTTGCTATATGTTAGTTTGCTACCAAATGTAATCAGATTATGGTGGATCTTAATGTTTGGAGGGTCTAAAAGACGCATCCTTACACATAAATCACTCTAAGGCTTTCTGAAAAGCACCTATGGTGAATAATATTGTAATCAGGGTTTGATATTTTAGCTTTCAGTCGCTGTGGGTAGTATATTTCCAAAGCTAACAGTGGCCAGCCATCAGTTTCACCAGCAAGAGTCTTTAATGCTAATAATACAGAATATTGCAGCTATACTGGAGCATCATGATTTTAGAGGATAGGGCAGCAAGATGACCAGTTAATACTTTGATACAGACTTATTTTGGTATAGAAAATGGTTCGCTGTTGACTTTTTACGCTAAAACGATACCCCATTCACTTTCATCAACTTAGCGTACAAATATACAGCACAAAAAATCAGATTGATCCTCCCTCAGGACCACTGTATTACAGTTTGTTATATTCGGCCTGAATTAGACATTTCAGGCCCAAGGTCCCTTAAACGCTACTGAGAAGATTTCAAATTACGCGTCTCTTCTGCGCTTAATCACCAATTAAGGTCAGACTGTCGGACGCCTATGAGGCCCTCTGTGGCACATGTTGGCTGAAAAGGTTTACACACACACATAGTGATTTTACACACACACACAGCGATTAACTAAATGCTCATAATTTTGCTTTATTTCTACGTTAATCTCCTATCAAGGACACTTCTGTCAGAACCCAGACTTTTGGCTACTGAGGTCACAACTGGCTGAAACTGGTTCCATCCGAAAGGACACATACACTTTTGCTACCTGCTATAAATGTCAGTCCTTTGTGATTTTTTGTCAGTGTAGAGTCAGGGGGACTTCAATGCTCTGAGGCCCTATGACCCTGCCTTCTTCCTTTGCTGTTTGTGTCTGTGGGACGTCCCAAATCTTTTTGGGGAACCCTATCTTCAGATGAGACATCTCTCTCTCTCTGTTAAATAAAACTTTAAAAAATACTTTACGGTGTAATTCTGACCTCTCCTTGAAGACACATCAACACTCGCCAACATCAAGTTCAACAACATCAACACCACCAACACCACCACCACCACCAATAACAACAACAACAACAATAATAAAAATAATAATAATAATAATAGTTATAGTAGTAAATAATCATAAGTGGTAAAAGTAACAATGGCATTATTAATAGTGATCCTAATGATCATTATCATCATTAGTACAATTATAACCGTGAATAATCATAAGTGCATGAGTGTTTATATAAACTTGACTAAAGGCAGGACACTCTCAAGTGAAACAGGGAGATTATGAGTGCAATCCAAGGCGATGCCACATCCATCTGAAGTAAAAGTGACTATTTGTCATTGTGAACACACTCAAGCACCACAACAAAATGTGACCTCTGCATTTAACCCAT
>JBBPDA010109800.1:0-10055 GCA_037974385.1 Arnoldichthys spilopterus
GAAGGCAGCATATTGTGCTCCAAAATCTCTATGTACTTTTCAGCATTAATGGTGCCATCACAGAAGTACAAGTTACCATGGCACTGACACAACCCCATACAATGACAGACCCTGGCTTTTGGACTTGTTGCTGGTAACAGTCTGGATGATCCTTTTCCCAGATACCTCTGAGCCCACTTCTGGACAATGTTAACATAGAGCTTCCTTTTGGCACAGTACAGTTTTAACTGGCATTTGTGGATGTAACTACATATTGTGGTATTTTGGTATGCCACAATATATAGTTACAAAGGTTTGCCAAAGTAGTCCTGAGCCCATGTGGTGATATCGCTCATAGATGAATAACAATTCTTGTTGCAGTGCCGCCTGAGGGATTGGAGATTGTGGTTGTTCAGCTTAGGCTTGCGCCTTTGTACTTTGCGCACTGAAATTCCTCCAGATTCCTTGAATCTTTTAATTATGTTATATACTGTTGAAGGTGAAATATCCACATCTCTTTCTTTGAGGAACATTGATTTTAAACATTTTAATAATTTTCTCACGTATTTGTTGGCAAACTGGCAATCCTCTGCCCATCTTTGCTCCTAAAGGACTAGACCTTTCTTGGATGCTGCTTTTGTACCAAATCAGAATTACAATCCCCTGTTAACATCATCTGTTTCAAACCATGTCATTATTTAACCAATGTACCTGTAACTAATCAAGGGGAGCTGGAAACCAATGTGGTTAACAAAGAGTCTTTATTGTGCACTAGCAAACAGTTGTTCAAAAGGGGTGATCCAGAGGCGTAGTCACAAGGGCAGCGTGGGTCAATACGGAGAATACACAGTGTTACAGGCTAGGGTAATCTTTGGTCATCAAAACATGCAATAATCCTCACTATCAATAAGCTTTCCAAAAGCGATCAGAGTACCGTACAGGACGAGTATCCTTCGCATCTCTCCCGTGTTCCAGCCCTGCCTATATCCTCTGGTGATTAGGGGCCTAACCAGCCTCACCTGGAAGGGCTGGACCAGTTAGTACTCGGGAGAGGGAGACCAGCACCGACCGCTGGGTGTCGGTAATTCCCCTCCTTCCTGAGGGGATCTTACCCTGTCTCTTACAGTACCTCATTACTAGCCCTAAATTGCTCCTGTCCCAGCTTTTTTTGGAATGTGTTGCAGGTCTGAATGACAGGAAAGGATGACATATTTTGTGTTCATATTGTCTGCAATCAAATATAAGTCGAAGTAAATTTAGAAATCACTCCTTTTTTTTATTTGTGTTTTCCATACCGTCCCAACTTTTTCTGATGTGGGGTTTAAGTAAGTACTTACTTAAACAAACATTTTCTACAAAAGCTGAAGATTATTTAGTAAATATTACCTTTAACAATAATAGTTCATAATAGTGAAGAGTGATTAAGAACTAATTTTGATGGTGATGTTGACGAGTGTCGACGTGTCTTCAAGGAGAGGTCAGAAGTACACCTTTTAAAAGTTTTATTTAACAGAGAGAGAGAGAGAGAGAGAGGGAGATGTCTCATCTGGAGATAGAGTCCCCCAAAAAGATTTAGGACGTCCCACAGACACAGACAGCAGAGGAAGCAACAGATTCACAAGGCCTCAGAGCATTGAAGTCCCTCTGAATCTACACTGACCAAAATCAAAGTACGTTTTATGGCAGATTTTGGTTGTGACCTCAGTAGCCAAAAGTTTGGATTCAAACGGAAGTGTCCTTGATAGGAGATTAACGTAGAAATAAAACAAAGTTGAGCTAATCGCAGTACATGCATGTGTAGAATCACTATGTGTGTGTGTGTCCAACTCACTATGTGTGTGTGCTAATCATTCCAGCGTACTTGTGCATCAGAGGCAAATAGCAAATAGTAATAAAGCGCCAAATAGTCTGGCCTTGATTGATGATTAGGCACAGAGAGACGTGTATTTTAAAATCATCTCAGTTTGTGATCGGTCAAAGAGACCTAAAGTTTTAAGTGACCTTGGGCCTGGAGTGTCTGAATTCAGGCCAAACACAATAATGGTAACATATGGTCACTTACCATTACTTACTGCTTAACTACTAATTACTCAAGCATTAATTAAGGAAACACATTGCAAATTTTTTTTGTTGTAAACTGTAAATTTTATTTTTCACTGCATTTTGCCCATCTCAACTTTTTCATTTTGTGGAAGGCATCGGATTAAAGATTTGTTTATATTTAAAAAAAATATATAATAATGTTGGTCAACCAAAAAATTTAATGTAATTTTGGTAAATAAAGGTTCAAGAGAGTTTGTAGTATCTGCTCAAATAAACAAAACTACACCCTTCCAGTCAGGCTCAGTGGTGACTGATTAAGATTGTATAAATGTATGTGATGTATATGATTGTACAAATATAATACAAATTAACATGTACATAAATAAACATATCTTCATTATAAATAGTCATGGTGCATGCAAGTCACTAACAGTTGTGTAATTTACCTAACACAATATATTAAATATACTGAATATACACAATAAATTGAGAAAAAGACATTTGCTGCTGTAGGCTGTTGTAGATTTAAGCTTTGATCTGAAATAAGCAAATAATTACTTCAGCTGGTATGCAGCTCCTCTGGTATTGAGCTCCTCTTGTCTGGAGTGTTCTATATGAGCTCTTTCAGTGTCTCATAGATATTCAAGCTGCAAGCAATCGTGGCCTTGTGGGTTGTATTTATATCTTGATGGATGCAACTGTTACCCAAGTGGCTGTGGCTACTGAGGATCTGTCCTCTATTATGTTCACACCTGTCAGAAAACACTGCAACACATAAAATCAGCCAGGTTCTTAACTGTCTCGCTTAAAGCTGTGCTGTTCGAACTTTCCAAGCAAACTGTGGTCATATACAAGTGTTTTTGACAGAGTTCCTGTATTGACCTCTGACAGGAAGAAGTAAAATAAACATCTTCAGGTAGATTGAAGCAACAGGCCTTGTAAATAAAAGGGCTCTGTGATGAAATCTCCACCTTCCCTATAATTCAGGTCTATTCAAATAGAGGGTGTAGGAGAGACAGAGAACAAAACATGAAAGGAAGAAAGGGGTTTTGTATAGGCCTGAAATGAAATGCTATACAAACTGGCTTATTTGACAATGCTAAAATATGTGTGTGTGTGTGTGTGTGTGTGTGTGTGTGTGTGTGTGTGTGTGTGTGTGTGTGTGTGTGTGTGTGTGTGTGAGTGTATATATATATATGCTACCTTTTGCTTTAATATTCAAATGTGATTAAGTAATTAGGTCCAATTAATGAGGTCCAGGAAATCACAGGATTGCCTGATTTAAAATAATAATTATAACAGCATTTTGTTGTTTTTATCTGCACTATGGTGCTTTGAGAATGTGGAGAAAGGATTTAAATGAGTGACTCATGATGATTTGTGCTCTGATCTCATACTAAAGTATGAACAGTATTTCCTAGCTAAACTGTACTGTTGGCTTTTTTATTTGTCATGCATGTCATCTTATCTCATTTTAACCAGTCTCCATAGTCTTTTGAAGCTTTAAAAAGACAGAGTTGCCTTGAATTACAATCAAACAAATGTATAAAAAATGTTATTTAACTCACTAGAAGAAAGTGATTGAATTGCATTTGAGTCACTTTCTGTTTTCATTTAGTATAAAGAGTTGGCCCTGACTCTCAAGACGATGTTTTCACTTGGAGGCTGTAGCATGTTTTAATGTGCTGAGATCATGCTTCATGGTGTTTATGAGTGCACTCTCCAAAAAGGTTATGCCATGTCACACTGACACTTGACACTTAAATAGTGCTTTGTCTCAACCCCTTAAAGTGCTTTGAGGAGTTAAGCCAGAATCTATTTGTATTTGATAACTCACACTGAGCTTTATAAAGCCATGCACTATGCCAATTCAAGTCATGCTGGTATCTTGGGACTATTAATATTTTAATCTTAGCTTTCATTCACTGGCTTCCAGTTTAAGTTAGCATTCAGTATTAGATATTGTTTGATTTAAGGGCCTGAATAGATTGCCCCTCCCCTTATATTGTGTTTTGTTCATACACTGCTTATGCATCAGCTTTGTCCACCTCTGAATGTCAGTGAAAGAGACTCTTTGTCATTGTGAACACACTCAAGCATATAATTTGCCTATAGTGATCATCAATATTGGGAACAATGGAAGAAGCCTGGTAGGAACTTTCAAACTGCAATAGTTTCATTCACTGTCCTTATTTTAAAACGTTAAATGCAGAATGGTTAAAAATGTTATATACGTAGGTACAGTCTTATGTAAAAGTATGTAAGGTCTCCATGCACACAATTAATATCTATAAGCTGAAAATTAAACATTAATGTGGCCTGTGCCAAATTTTAAAATAAGTAAGTGGGATTGATTCTGTATGGTGATGGGATGTGATTCAACATGGTCACAGTGTTCTAGTCTGCCACCTCTGCTTTTAACCTAATGCCATTTTTTCATTCTAGAGTAAAAAGCCGAAGGTTTGACTTAACAGACTTACTGTATGTCTGATCACAGCTAATACTGGATTAATGTCAGCAAAGGACTGAATGAATATTGTAGGTGCAAATTATGTGGTTTAGAGCTATTTGTGATTCATATGCGATTGTACAATTTTGGCTGACAAAGTGCACAGTTTCAAGTACTATTTGACTTAACACACTTGATCGAGCTAATTAGTTTATTTATTTATTTATTTACTTACTTACTTATTTACTTACTTACTTACTTACGTAGCCCTTAGGCGTGTAGGGGCAGGGAATATTGAAACTGTGCAGTGCATTGGGTTGCCAGGTGCAGGATTAAGTAAAGTTGACCTAGAATCAAGCTGTCTAAACATATTTATAACACTTGTGTCAACTGGTTTTGAATTTTTTATTTTAATCTCAGTATAGGTGTCAATCTACTCTTGTTATTCTCAACTACTAACTCATATGTCATCACTGTACAAAGAAAAACATTATTTCTTTTTAACTTTCATGATGATCTGACCAATAGAAATGGTGGAAAATGAATAAATGTTAGAATAAAATGTTGTTACCTTAATTTACATTAGATGTAAAGACAGGTTTCTGTTAAACTACTTGAGATACTAATTTTTTTCTGGTCAGCAATGAAAGTCCTGAGATTCACTGGAATGTCTTTTACAAGGTGACAAATTAATTGCATAGCCCATCTAGACCTCCTATATCAAGTAATGTTTCAAATTACTGCCATATTACCACATAACAGTTGCCACAGAAACAGTGGGATAGTGTATTATATAGTAGCTGCTGGAATTCATTTGAGATTTGCCTCATTTATATTCTAGTCATGACTTGAGCTGCAGAAGGTGCTGTTTGTATGCCTTTTATTTGCATTTTGCTCAGTCATATTCTGACTGCTTAAGGTGATAAGGCAGGATGACTGAGTAACAATCCACCAATTTATCCCAGATTAAAGCTATTATGTTGTTCATGAAACTCAATGACTGCATGGCATAGTAATTTGAAAAAATAAGTACATGTTGTGGAATTTCATAAGAATAATTAAACAAGCAAACATCCTCTTTGATATGTTGCCTACAAATAAAGGTGATTATATTTTAACCAATAACACAAAAACATGACATTTAGTAGTCATTTTCATAATTAAGCCAATAAATAAATAAATAAACAGATCCATCACATGAAAAACTCAGGTGAAATGTTCACTGGCATTTTTCAAATGACTCACACTGCAGAAATACAGCAATAACGTTACTTGTTTACTGAGGTATATGGAGAATAGGCCTATAAATCTTTAAAAATTAATGAGTTAAAAATTAACATAATTTGTGTTTTAGCTTCTGCCCCATCACACAACTTCAAGCTCCAATCAATGCTCTAAAAGGATTATTCAAATATAAGATAAAAGATAATGTAATAATTGAGAAAAAGATTGTTGTATGCAGGGCCATGTAGAGACATTTAGAGGGACAAGGGTTAGACATTTCAGGGTAAAAATGTCAGGGATATGATGCAAGATAAAGCTTTTTCTGAAGTATGGGAATTGTCTTTTTTTGCAACACAATTCCATTGTTTCAGTCAAAGTGTCAAATCATTTAAAAAGTTTTTAATCTTTTAAAACGTGTGACAGCTCTAATAAAGATGCCCAAACAGAACATTTATACTGTATCCAGCTCATATGGAGTTATCATTTGAGTTGAAATCATTAGCATATGTGTACTGAGCCTTTACAAAACTTTGGTCACATTTAATATTAAGTGTCCATAATAACTGTGTAATTACACATAAACAATACATGCAACAATGAAATTGATGATGTTGTCAGGTTTACAGTAGTACAACTAATTTAATTATACACAGATATGGGCTGCTGTTTTCACTCGTCTAATTACACAAATATCCTGTATCCTGATGTAATAAAATGTATTTACTGAAGTTAAAGCTGACGTTGCAGTACTGTCATCCATGTGTAGCAGTTACTACACCACCAGTAGTTACATTGTTGGTCAGAATTACACTGTAAAGTAAGTAAGTTTTATTTAACAGATAGAGAGAGATGTCTATCTGCAGATTGGGTCCCCCAAAGATTTGGGATCCCAAGTCAGAGACAGGCAAAGCAGGCAGAGGAAGCAGGCAGCAGTCTCAGGGCCTCAGAGCAAGTCCCCCTGAATCTACACTGACCAAAATCAAAGTACAGACATTTATAGCAGATAGAACGTGTTAAAGGTGGACTTGTTCTTACAATGGAACCAGTTTCAACCAGTTGTGACCTCAGTAGCCAAAAGTCTGGATTCTGATGGAAGTGTCCTTGATAGGAGATTAACGTAGAAATAAAGCAAAGTTATGAGCATTGGGTTAATCGGAGTACATGTATGTGTGAAATCATTATGTGTGTGTGTGTTTAACTCACTATGTGTGTGTGTTAACCATTCCAGCCAGCTTGTGTGTCAGAGAGCCTGTCAGGCGTCGAATAGTCTGGCCTTGATTGATGATTAGGCGCAGGGGAGACGTGTAATTTGAAATCATCTCAGTTTGTGATCAGTCAAAGAGTTTTAGAAGTTTAAGGGACCTTGGGCCTGAGTGTCTGAATTTAGGCCGAACACAACACTGTAATGTAAGACCACTGAAAAACAAAAAACGTCTGACTTAAGATATTATTAAAAGCAATTTGCTTGATTTTTGTGTGGTTTTTTTAAAAAGTAAAATAGTGTTTAACAAGAGCAGTTTCTTCAATGCTGAAGCACAAAATGCTTCTATTTTAGTCTCAGAGGCTCTTTAGTACAGCTCTTTAGCACATCTTCTTTAATAAATCTGTAATTTGTGAATTCACTGGGAAATCATCAAAGAAAATTGAATTTCTTGTCTCATTCCAAAAGACTCAGTTCTATAGCCTTTGCTTTTTTCTTTGTCAATTAGCTCTGCTTGATGTCATCAGCAATTTCATAGCATGACTGATTCCTCAAAATTATATATTTTTTTTCTGAAAATAAAACTTCTGTTATGCCAGTGGTCAGTCAGATGAATGTTGCAAAACTTTCTGTCAATTTGGTGCTAAAATTAAGAGAAAACTGTTTTGTGATAAAAACCCTTTTGCTTGGTATTATTGTATCTGTTATGAAGGTGAAGGGACAAAGGTGTTTATTGAGATGTGCTGTTTCAGCCCTGAAACCCCTGGAAACGAGCAGGCCGACCATACCGGCGAACCCAGGGAGCAGGCTGACAAGCCTGGTGAGCCACCAGAGCTGGCATCCTCTGCTGCTGCTCCATAAGGGAGCAGCCCATCTCCGGCGCCCTCTGCTGCTGCTCCACAGGGGAGCAGCTATTCAGCGCCATTGGCTGCTCAGGGGAGAGGCCTACGTCCGGCGCATG
Source organism: Arnoldichthys spilopterus (assembly GCA_037974385.1). Classification (NCBI taxonomy): domain Eukaryota; kingdom Metazoa; phylum Chordata; class Actinopteri; order Characiformes; family Lepidarchidae; genus Arnoldichthys; species Arnoldichthys spilopterus. The sequence continues at coordinate 7,858 of JBBPDA010109800.1, forward strand.
CTGCTGCTCAGAAGAGCAGCCCATTTCCAGCACTGCCTACTGCTCAGGGGAGCAGTCTACCTCCGAGACATCCTCCTGCTCATCTGGTTCACTCAAGACTTCATGGTCTTTCAAGAAGGTAGCTCCCCAAGATGTGGGAGCTGCCAGAAACTTTAGTGCTCGGTCACATTCCAAGTCCAACGGTCCAACTGGACCACAGCCCATGTTCCCTCCATGCCTTAAGTCATCCCAGTCCCCTGTTCGGTCTCTCCCCTTGTTCCAGCCTTTTGTGTTTTTTCCTGTGTTCTTGTTGCTTGTGTTTAATATTATGTTATTTTTTCCAAAATGTGAAAAAAATTTCATTTGAACAGGGCACCCAAACTTTTGTACTTGACTGTAAATGTAGATCTACACAGACAGTACACCCAACATTTGAGGTCACTAAATCCTATTGTTAATGCTAAATTTCCATCTGTTCTGATGGAAGCTTAAGGTTAATTCCCTCACTCCCACGTGTCAATTATGGATACCTTTTAGAGGGCATTGGTGTATTTTTTTCAATAATACTTGGCAGAAGTCTGCAGATTATATACATCCTCCCTAATTTGATGGAGCCACATGGGCACTAAGCAGTGCTTTCCACTCATTTTATGGGCACTAAACCAGAAGTGGAACTGATTTATCTAACAGTGGATAATCTTCATGTCATCTCTAAAGTCAATGTGAAAAGTACAGTAAATCCTTCAGATATGAATAGGCAAGGCTTAAGTCAAAGTGAATTTATACAAGAGAAGTGTTGGCTTTTTATTTGACTCAGCTTTGATTGTCTCCGGTGCATTGCTGCAAGTAGGCAATCTGCCTAAGTTATATTTTAAATAGCCTCCAACACAAAGAATTCATTTCAGACCGTAGACAAATACTGTGTACCAATGATCTCCATTAAAAGGTTTTAATGTTAAAAAAAAAAAAAAACAGAAACAACTTACACTGCATATGATATGCAAGGATTGGTGAATTCTGATATGAGCTGACAAAGCCTGAAGTAAAAAACAATGTTAAATGATTTTGCTTTATAAAACCCACATGGTCTCTTTTACTGTGTTATTACATTCTGCTCACATGTGAATATTTGGATCTTGGGTCCACAGCAGGCAACACAATGTGTAGTCTTTGCAGACTGTGGCCCCATGCTGCTCATTACTAGTCTAAATTTTTAAAAAAATGATGCATGTACTCACACTAACCATCAAAAAATAAATGGCAATTATAAGAAAAGTGATGTAAAGATATAAAGACAGCAGTTCTGCTGTTGGAGCTATGAATATCTGTCAGCGCTCTGTGTAGGATGCTCACAGGAAAATGACAGAGTAAAAGTCATTCTTGTAGGACTTTCAGGGGTAGGAGCATTCCCATTTGCAATGACAAACTGCCACCAATAGCTGATGGGAGGATGATATTTTCTGTCCAGCATACTGTGAAGGGAACAGGACAGCCTTCTCTCCTTCTCTCGCCTCACTTACCCCCATTCTATTACAAATGCAATTTACTCTCCGACAGTATTCTGGGAACAGCCTTTGAAAATGTGTTAATCTGAGTAAGCAAATTAGAAATACTTATCTGAGACTTTCATACCATTTCTCTGATTACATTAGCAGCTTAAAGCCCCTCTGTCAGAGTCTGTTATGTAACCCTGAATAGTTTAAGAACGGATGCTTAGGAAAGTTAAAGGGGTGACTTGTGCCTTGAGTTTTTAGAGTTTACTGCCTGACTGCTAGCATAGTTCTGTGACAGAAACTCTTGATCAGTGATAAACATGAGCCTATCGGTTAAATACAAACTATTGGTACCTAATAACCAACTGAATGTTCCACTTAATTTTACTGTAGCACTTGTCAACTGGATTTATTGTAGTAGTTGCTGTCGGTAGTTATTGTAAGCACTTGGCAAATGTATTTATTGTAGTAGTTGATGTCTGTAGTTATTGCAGCATTTGGCATATGTATTTATTGTACTAGTTGCTATCTTTTGTTATTTATATTACAATTAGGAGAAATGCACTGGTCTTCAACCTGAGCCTCAGCCTGGAGAAAGTCCCAACCCTGTGGAAAACCTCGTGTGTGGTCCCAATACCCAAAACCGCACACCCCAGGGAACCCAACCACTTCAGACCAGTTGCACTGACGTCTCATCTGATGAAGTGTATGGAGAGGATTGTGCTC
>JBBPDA010109801.1:0-10054 GCA_037974385.1 Arnoldichthys spilopterus
GGGAGTGGAACTGTCATTTGTGTCTTAATCATGTTTTACAGAAGTCCTTTACGCAGATGTATTAAAAGGCCTATATTCTATATTTGATTCATTACTATATTCTGCTCAGTTTTCTTTTTCATATTACTGTGTCCTAATCTCTTTTTATCCCTTGGAATTAAACAGGGCTTTTTATTTTGCCTTTACAACTGATAAATGTTATCTCTTCTTACTGGATGCAATGTTATTATATGCATTTAATTCAAAAAGCACCTCAAATGTCAGCATAAATGGGCACAGCCAAACTGCTGCAGGCTGAATTAGCTCAAAATGAGATGGATAAGACTAGTTTGTCCAGCACCTCTCACAGATGCTTCAACAAAGATCTGGGGAATTTGGAGGCCAAGTCAACACTTTGAACTCTTATAAACTCATGTCATGTTTCTCGAACCATTTGACAGGCCTCTGAGTACAAGTTTGTCCAGAATTAATTATGATGGCCACATGTTTCAGCCACATATCACGCCTGAATTATCTAGAGTTATTCCTTCTTACATTCAAAAGCTTCATTTACATGCCAAACCTGCCTACACCTGCTTATTATGAGCAATGGTTCTTGTCCACACCCACCCTCTTCTAGGTTTTGTTATCTGAGTTGCTGTTATACTGATAAAGGGAGGTTACACAGTGTACTAAATACAGGGGTGCCAAAATATATAATGCATGTAATTTTAAATGATAAGGGAAATTGTTTTGTTAGGAAAACTTTACTTTTTCTTTCATTTTTTTGGGTGACATTAATGTATTTTCTGCAAAGGTATATGTTTTCATGAATTTTTATAACTATTTCCATGTAATCCCATGCCAGTAATTACAAAACTACAAATAGAAAAGCTGGTAAAATTAGAAGATATGTTTTCAATCAACTGAATGACAGGCAAGTGTGAGTGGATGCCCTGTTTCATAAAAATAACAAAAGTAAAAAACAGGCTTTTTAATCTACAGAAAACAGGATTGGAAAAGTGTCCAGTGACAAAAAAGGACAACTATTTGTGCAGTATATCTCAAGAGAAAGTGGGTCATTCATTAAGACATCAACGTGACCTCAAGCACACAAGTTGCTCCATCAAAGAATAGTTAAAGAACACTGAAGTTAATGTTTTAGATCATTATAAGAACACCAGAAGGGTGTGACATATCTTTTAGACCATTTTAGACGGAGTTCAGTAAACACTTGCTCTTCAACATGAAATTGCTTCATCAAATATCTGGGGAATTTGGAGGCCAAGCCAACACTTTGAACGCTCATGAATTTATGTCATATTCCTTGAACCATTTCTGAACAAATTTTACAGTGTGGCAGGGCACATTATCATGCTGAAAGAGGCCACAGCCATTAAGAAATATTGTTGTACGTGTCAAAGTAACATGTACATCAGGACATGGGGTTTTTAGTTCTTTCTGCACAAGGGGGCACACCAGATAATGAAAGCAATGGTTCACATTCTTTTGCCACTCATTTGCATACAGAAGGTATCAGAAGGTATTCTAAAGATGATCAACTGGAAATGACTTTAGTGCAGGCTACTAAATCAGACCCCACCCTCTTCTAATACATTATAAGGACACCAGAAGGGTGTGACATATGTTTAGACCATCTTAGACAGAGTTAAGTCAATAGTTGCTCTTCAAGATGAAGTTGCTCCTGCTCCTATGCTTGTGTCTCTCTTCTCTCTTCTGTTCAGGTATTTTTTTTATTTAATTGTTTTGTATTATTAGTTTAGAGTTTTTGTCACATATTTACAAGGTATTTTTATATTATATGTATTGATCACAGAAATCCCATTTTTGTGACTTTATTTATGAGCAGGAAATGTTGTGGAATCTTTTCAGCTATGTAAAATTTACTGCATTGAATGGATTAAAATAGTCATTTAGGGAAATACTCTTACTTTTCTTACTAAGCATCCCTGAAATACTTAGGAAAAAAATGTTTTGGAAAAGTCTGTGTTTCATATAAAATCAGTATTTTCACAATAAAAGGTGGGGATTTGTGGGGATGTTTGTGGCCTAAGCTTATAAATGTCTAGAAATAAAAAGTGCAAAACATGATTTTAATATTTATGCACTGTGTTTCTTCTGCATTTGTACAGTATGTACACTGCAGTGCCTCACTTGTGGAAGTACATCAGGTCAGTGTAGCACCACAGTTTCAACCCTGTGTGCTGCAGGTGAAGTGTGTGCTGCCTTTAGAGCTAACCTCAATTCGACACGTAAGTAAGGACGAGTTTTTAAATGTTATTTATTTTCCATCTTTTTAATGCATGCATATTTAATTGTATATGCATGCCAAAAACACCACAACAATTACTGTAATTCTGTCATTTTAAAACTAATTTCTTATTAATTTTTGTTTAAAGAGCTGGGTTCAGCTACTCTTGTTGGACGCTCTTGCTTTTCACAGAGTTCTTGTTCTGCACTGAATTCAAATGCTTTAGGCATAACTTATTCAGCTAGCTTTGGAGTGGGATTTCTAGATGCTTTCATTTACTGCTGCAGTACTGATAACTGCAACAGCGTCAACATCCCTGGTAAGAAAGCTACTTAATTACTTGTTTTTTCCAAAGTAAACTGACATTGTTGTAATTGACTTATTTTATGGCAGGTTAAACAGGATCAGATTTCTTAATGGTTTAATGTCATAATGCATGGCAATTCTTTTTTTAAGCATTTTGGGTCAGGATGTATAGAAATATTTATTCTTTCCCAAATGAGGACTTGATGGTTTGATGTTTATTAAATTCAGTGGATGGTGATACTGCAGTGCAGCGTTAAAAAAAATCATTATTAAACTTGATTTGATACTGTAGTTTCTCCATTTCATACAGTTTTGATACAACAAAAGGAAAGAGTGACTGAAAATGTGTCTATTGTTTTCATTTTCAGTATATTTTCAGCGTTCAACACCATAAAACTACAAGACCTGAAACAAAAATTGTGCCTTAAATCATCTCAATATAAAGCTCGTGACAAAAGATATTAGCCCAAAGCTAACACAGTAGACACAAGCTAATTTGATTAGATAGTTATCAGTTTAACTACAGAATCTAATCTTTTTAGTTCATGTATCATGTTGTAATACTCTCTAGTGCGTAAATATGTCACAACCAGTGCATTCATTATGTTTTAAATATAGTTATTTAGTCTAATATATTATTTCATATTAACACTAAAAAATCACGTGTTTATCATAATCCAAAGATTTTCACAAGACCATGATATAATCACTGGTTACATTCCTAATAGTTGGTGAGAATTTTTGCCTATAACAAGAGCACCGCAATAATTTGCTTGTGTCCCTGTTTTACAGACCCTAACACCACCCCAAATGGACTGAAATGTTTCACCTGTAACAGTCTGCAGGACACAGTTTGCAACACTACTGTGTCTTGTGTAGGAAATGAAGATCACTGCGCAAATGCCACCCGTTAGTTTCATTGTATTTGCAGTAATAAACACAGTGCATGCAGTATGTGTATATATTTAGTCATGGCTAATTTTGTGTTTTTATTCTTCTATATTACTATATTACTATCAGTATAGTATTAGTATAATACTATATATAGTATAGTAATACTATATATAATACTATAATAGTATTATTATCAGATGTTTTTTTTACATATTTGTCATTTTTCTTTCAATTTTTATTGTCAGTTAATGTTTGATTGTACAACAACAAAAATATGACAGTAAATAAAATATAACCTTTAATTTTCTCTTTATTTTATCTCTTTTTTCAGTTCCAAACCAGGGAATATTTGGATCATTTCCAAACACAACCGTGAAGGGATGCTCTTCTAAATCATTTTGTTCTGCTTCTCAAGTGGCAAATGTCACCTGCTGTACAGGAAATCTGTGTAATGGAAGTAATGCTTGGCTCAGACTGGATTTCAATCTTTTGCTGATGGTCCTAATGGCTACCATACTACTCCAGTAGAGATCTTCTCTCTTTCTTTCTCTCTGTCTCAGTTGTTAATGGCTACTAATTGTTACTATTTGGGCATAATCTGGATATGTTGGATTTGAATAAAAGTTGAACATAAATGAGTTGTTTAGATAATACTTATATATATTTCATATATATTTCTGATAGTATTTCACATAAAATGGAATACAGATAAGAGTGATTTTTTTTGGTTAAAGCACACTATCATAATCATCATTATAATCATTATTTTAATAGGTTTTACATAAAAATTGAATACTACACAGGGTAAACTGAATCTACAGATTCATATATGTAATTGTATCTATCACTATGAAAAATAAAAAATAAACACAAAATTCACCCAGCTTTTGTACTTGAACTGACTCCAATAATCATTTAAGACACAATGCTCCCTCAAACAGCTTTTTTCTTAAAATCAGTGTTTGAAAAATTATTATTTAAATGACTGTAATCAATCAGAATGTTCAAAAGATTTCATATAACAGTCCAACAAAATGTGGAGGTCACTATCAAGCATCATTTGAAGATAAGACTTTCTTTTCTGTTCTGAGACACAGTAACATGTTTCAGACATGTTTTTCTCTAAAAAGACTCAGAGAGGCATGTTAAACACATCATAGTGTTGTAGGCTAGGTTAATTTTACTTCATCTTACTCCACATAGGACCGGGTCCTTCATAAATCCACTGCCTTTATGCAGATTAGATTAGATTCAACTTTATTGCTATTGTGCACACGACAAGTACAAAGCCAATGGACAGCAGTTAGCACTTAAACAGAAGAGCAAGAATAGTATAAATTATTGGAAAGTGTAAACTAAAAGATGCTATATATTACAGTATGTACAGAGTTATCAACTAAAGAGCACAGTATATACAGAGTTTAATATATGTGCAGTGTATTAAATATGTTACAAATAGAAGTGAAATGGGCAGAGTTACAAGGAGTTATCTGTACAGTACAGACAAATACACAATTGGCTGAGCTTGCTGTTGTAACTTTAGTCCATAACCTTAACTTGTCGTTTTTGCTAGTTAAACAATAGTTTAAAGCAGCAGTAGATTCACACAGGACACAGTGTTACTTACCAACTGGTTTTCAAGCTAAATGACTAGTTTACTGTGTTGGTTATTTTTCATGTGACAAACACAGTATGGCCCATCAGGCATGTGTAGATGACAAAATGATGCAGGGGCTTTTGGGTAGTGCATATTTGTAGGAAAGAATAATATATGCTATGATTGGAAAGTACTGTTGCATGAAAAACTGCCAAAACTGATCACAACAAAAGCTGTAGAAAGGAGTTAGATTTTTCTCATTCCCTGCTTTGAAGTGACACAAAGATGAAAAAGCAGAAGAGCTGATGAAAAGGCATCAGATGGTGTGGATAGCAGCAGTGAGGTGAAAGGATCTGGCAGTCAACAACATTTCTGCATTTAAGTGTGAGTAAGTTCCTCATATTTTCATTTTCATAAAGCTGAAGAGAGAAACTGAAGAGAAAACACAAAGGTGGGACAGCAAGTTGACAAGGAAGCAGTGGCAAAAAAAACCCCCTGAAGGATGTAGGCTATGTCAGATTATGAAAGAGGAAATCATCTCTATGTTAGAAGAGAACTGGAGACTAAAACAAGAACTAGAAAAATTCAGAATGACAAACATTTTTCAAAGATGATGATGTCAAAGTAAAATAAAACACTGTACTGCCAAGCTATGATACTCATTGTGTGCAACCTTTTTAACCATACAGACAATGCACTAATATCAACAAACAACAACTGATAAATAATAGTTAAACCAAAAACTGATCTCATGCATACAATCAGATAAAATAATGTAAATGTTTGCATAATGCCTAAACATAATACTTTGCCACAGTTTAACCAAGTACCATACAATATGCTTATATTTTGTAGTGCCCGTTAAGATACAACCTGCAGCATTCAATGCAGTTTGTAAATGGCCAATCAGAAATTGTGGACAACAGAGCTAAGTGGGCAGTGGTGGCCTAGTGGTTAGGACATTGCCCCATTCTGCTATCTGGACCAGCCTGACCCACCCTGATACCCTCTTACTGGTTGAAATTTTTTTCACTCCGGCTGAGAAGCCTGGCACGGCACCTGTACACAAGGAGCTGCTGCTGCCCATTTACACTGAGAATTATTATTATATATATTTATTTTATTTATTCCTTTTCTCCATTTTCTGTTGTTTGTTATTGCTATCCAGAGGAAGATGGGTTCCCCCTTCTGAGCCTTGGTTCCTCCCGAGGTTTCAACTAGGAAGTTTTTCCTTGCCTCTGTTGCCTTTGGCTTGCTCTTTGGAGGCTTTCTGTAAAGCTGTTATGTGACAATGTCAGTTGTAAAAAGTCCTATAGAAATATACTTGACTTGACCTGAAGGTTGTAGGTTCAAGTCCTGACCCGGGCACCACTGAGGTACCCTTCAGCAAGTAACTGTTCTACTACACTGCTTCCTGGATGCTGTTGATAGCTGCCCACTGGTGCACGTGTGGGTTAAATGCCGAGGTCACATTTCGTTGTAGTTCGTGAGTGTAATCACAATGACAAATATTCAAATATAAGGTTGATAAAAGCATGGATGATTTTTTCAAGATCATGAAAATGATTTAATTCTGAAAATATCTCTTAATTGATAGTAGCTACTTTTAACAAATAACCCAATCTGTTTTTCAAAGTTAATTCCAAATTTTTTGCAAGGGAAGCCAAATAACCTAAGATATTAGCAAACTGATTGGAGGAGTTAGAAGGACTGAACATAATGACCTCTGTCATCATAAAAATGGAAAGAAATGTTGTATTTCCTAATAATATGTACTCCACCTGTCTGTCTGGTGATGCACCTACTTGTGGAAAATCAGGATTTAACACAAATCCACAAGAGATAATATTGTGATTGGTGATAGCTGTAATGTGATTGTAATGGTGATAGCTGCATATGCTCTCTTTCCCTTTTCCTCATGCTCAATGCCCCAGACAATATCAGCTGTTTTGTGTTTATAGTTGGCTGTCACTATAATTATCATTCAACCCCAAATCAGAAAAATGGTATGGAAAACGCAGATAAAAAAAGAAAGTAGTGAGTTCTAAATTTACTTTGACTTGTATTTCATTGCAGACAATATGAACACAAAATATTTCATGTTTTGTCTGGTCAACTTAATTTCATTTGTAAATATACATCCTTTTCTGTCATTCAGACCTGCAACACATTCCAAAAAAAAGTTGGGACAGTAAAGCATTTGCCACTTTGTAATGTTGCCATTACTTTTCACAACACTTAAAAGATGTTTAGGGACTGAAGACACCAAATGATGACATGTCTCAGGTGTAATTTTGTCCCATTCTTCCTGTAAACAAGTCTTAAGGTGGGCAACAGTACGGGATCTTCGTTGTCACATTTTGCACTTCAAAATGCGCCACACATTCGCTATTGAAGACAGGTCAGGACTGCAGGCAGGCCAGGGTATTTGGGACAAATCACGGGGGTTACTTAGGCCCCGTGCGAGCACAGGAGTGTGCAAAAACTACACGCTATCACTGCTGGTATTCTGAGCGTTACTCATAGTGGATTCCCGTGTATTTTTGACCACGTCTCGTGATTCTTTAAAAGCCTTGTTTATCCCAGTTGACCTTGGACTGATTTTGACTTTGATTTTGGATTAAGCTCTAAACTTGGTTGCTCAACTTTAAAAAACCATCCTTTAACTTGCACTTGCGTCCAAGTCCATATATTCATCACACTAGCCCTAAATTGCTCTTGTCCCAATTTTTTTTGGAATGTGTTGCAGGTCTGAATGAAAGAAAAGAATGTATATTTACAAATGAAATGAAGGTGACCAGAGAAAACATGAATATTTTGTGTTCATATTGTCTGCAATTACATATATGTCAAAGTAAATTTAGAAATCACTAGTTTCTTTTTTTTATTTGCATTTTCCATACTCTCCCAACTTTTTCTGATTTTGGGTTGTAATTAAATGACTGTTGATAAAGCCAGAGCCTCAGTGTCTGTACTTAAAAGGGCATGCATGTTTGATGCAGTCATCTTTCCAGCTCTGCAAGCAAAACAGGACAAAGAATAATGTTGATTTTTGTTTCTTTTTTCTGTTTCGGCTGCCTGGTCCATGTCATATCAGCCTCAAGTCTTAGTCTCTCAAAGCGATACAACAAAACAGAGCACTCACATCCATGTTATACATGGATACAGTTTGGCTGACTGGATAGGATTTTTAATAATTCATGCTTCAAAAATGGTGGGGCCTTCCCACAATTAATTACAGCAGTGAAGTTTTTGCATTCCAGATTGTATTTTATAAAGAAAAATTGTCCACTGACTTCAAAGCTTAGTGGGATATTATTTAGAGATAGGCTTTGAGATTATATCCTTACTGAAAAACATCCAAACTGCAGTGTTTATTAGAAAATATATGTTCCTATAATGTCATTTACAAACAAGTCAATGCTTGCGTATAGTAAAAAAAAAAACTAGTACAAAATGTAAGTATTCACCGCAGTTAACTTGATGCTTCTGTTGCATTCTCATTCATAGGTTACTGGAAATAAGCGTCATCTTGGCCATGGCAAATAAATAAACAAAATCTACATCTGAATTTACATTTCTCCATTAAATATTTCAGTGCAGTGACAAGCTTGGCTTGCACATGATTTTTGTTTATATCTGGCTTAGAAAAAGTCCTCCTCTGCTCCTCTTCTGCCATTGTTGAGCTCTGCAATATGGCACAATGCTCACAAATCACCCTAACTTGCTCATTCATTAGTGGTCATTAGCATAATAATTGACTCAGAACACAACTTTTTATTCACAGAGGAATAACTGTAAAAATGAGTAAATGAGTATTTATACATAAAAGAAATCATACAACACTGAATTAAGGTGTTATTTGTTTGATACCTCTCACAGTTGTTTTACAACAGTCAAGGGAACTATATCTGGAATAAAGGGTGAAATATGTCTCTTTTAATACACTATGAACATTCAAGTATGAGTATGATACAATCAGAGAAATCATATGCTTATTATCAGCTAGAAAATCTACTTTTTAAGTTAACAAGCTCCCAATGTGACAATGAACTTGCCTCGAGATTGGTTAATGGGTGTTTATTGTTTTTAACATTTCCTGCATCTCCACATTTTTTTCCTGCTAAAGAGTACCTCACTTTTAGTTTCACTGATAGTAAAGTAGAAGGCAGTAGGTTGTATCACATTTTCTGATTTAAAAATGCATCTCAAAGAGCACCAATGTTAAGTAGTTAGAGTACTAACCAAGGAATCAGGAATTTTGTAGGGTGTAAAACTGGCAAAATCATTCCAGCGCACTGGAACCAGACCCCCAGTATTTGCCTTCCAAAGCATGCAACTGGACGTGTGTGGCTGATAAGCCCTCCTTTCACTTCTATTCATTTTGAGATCGTCTTTGATCAAAAACCAAATACTCATCTGGGTTGCTTCAGAGTACAGTACCTTATATCCCCATTAATACTTTCTGTCATTTTTTTTTCACTAACTGGACAATCATTTTACAGCTTCAAAATACAGTACAGAACATGATGCAGTAAAGTTCTGCTATAATGTTAAACGTAGAAGCACAGAGAACATTTGCTGTGTAGTAGCAGTGCTCATAGTAGTTGTAGTAGCAGTAATATTAATAACAGTAAAAGTAATAAAGAATAATAATAGTAATAACAGTAACCCTGGTTGGCCTTTCTGTTTCATCTTGTACAGCAGTGAAAGACCTTAGTGTGATTACTGACCCTAGTTTTTCAGTTGAAACTCTAAAATATAAAATAGAATGTCATTACATAATGCAGAAAAACTAGTTCATGCTTTTGTTACCTACAGGTTAGTTTATTGTAATGCCTTACTGTCCGGATGTTCTGTACATAAACATTGTATTGTGTTTTTTACTACTGTGTTTTTTTTTACTGTGTTGTATCTCACCATGCACTTGAATACTGTTGTACTTCACTCTGCACTTTTTCACTCTGCACTTGAATATTGTTGTACTGCAGCAGTTCTTACAAGCA
>JBBPDA010109802.1:0-10054 GCA_037974385.1 Arnoldichthys spilopterus
AACCTGTGTCTTCTAACAGCTCACACACCATCAGCTACTGTTCACACACAGATCCTCGTTCTCTTCACTGCTGCACTTTGTTTATTTGCATTGATTCCAACGTTCACGTGTTTTTGCGGCAAAAGGAAACTCCCTGCTCAGAGAAACGGCTTAAAACTATTGACATAGGTGCCGAGACTTTTGCACAGTACTGTAAAACCGTACCATGCCCCCTGGTTTCCAACAGTACTCTATTGCACATCATTGTTGATACGCAGAACATTGACGGTATTATCTCCTGCACGGATGCTGACCTCCAGTCCTGTAGGGTCACTGCACTGTAGACTGAACTGAACACACCTGAATCAGCACTTCGGCTACACACCTCTACGCCCTGAACTCAGAGAGTCAGAAAAGGTGGAAACACCAACATCTGAAAGACTGTGGCCCTCCAGCACTGAAGTCCGACACCCCCCCACCCCCACCCCCGCCCTATCCGCTATGCTACACCATCGTCAGCGCTACGGGCCAAGAGGAAAAAACGATGCAGACGACAAAGAACGGCTCGTTCGTAACAAAAAAAAAAACAAAGACAAATGGTGACCAAAAGGGGAGGGAAAGTTCTGCCAACCACTACGCTCATCCCACACAACCCGAAGAAGCAACCAGGTCTATTATTGTCGAGTGAGAGCGAGTGGTTCTGTAGCGCAGGCCCCCGAACGTCTCCGCTCGGCTGCCGAAATGAGTGAGCGAGCACACATTCACAGGAACATGCAGCTTGTGGCAAGCAGCACAGTCCGTCGGAGTATAAAAAAGGGAAGGGAGCTCGGAGGCGAGCGACGCGGTTCTTTAAGCACAGCTTCTCTGGAATGGTGGTCCACACAAAAAAAAAAGAAAAAAAAATGTATTCACCCCCCCCCACACACACACACACACATATTGCACTCGGTCCCACTTGTTCATCAAAAGCCAATGACGTATTTACACACACAGCCCCCCCAATTCCAACCGAAGCAAGACAAACGGAAGAGGAGCGGGAGAGAAACGGAGGGAGAAAGATCAGTGGCTCCAGCCAAGACGACGAAACAAAATTAACGACGTCTCGAATGATTCTCATCAGTCACCCATGTGTGTAAAAAAAAAAAAAAAAAAAAGAATTTCTTCATATATCTCGGTTCTGGGACAGCGACCGTGTTCTAAGTGGTGCTGAAATCTCCCTTGTCAAAAAAAGGGGGAAAAAAAAAGAAAAAAGTCTTTTACAGGGTCCAGCAACTTCCACGTCGATACATACGTTTGTCATGTTTTTGTGTGTTTAAGCTCATCCTTTGCCAGTAAGAGAAACTGTCCAGCCGTCCTACACTGACAGCAGTGTGCAGGCTGCTGCGGTGGGCCTTGGCCCCCAGTGTGTTGACTCCTAGCGCAGTTTGAGCTTGAAGGCAGACAGCTCCATGGGCTCCAGGCTGAGGACGGAGCTGTTGGAGAGAGGAGGAGCCGAGTACATGAGTGTCAGAGACATGGGCTGCAGCAGCTGCAGGTCCAAGCCGCGGAACAGCGTCGACACAGCCAGCTGGAGACATGAGAGGAGGAGACAGGCTCGTCAGACTCAGGGATGGAACGTGAACTTTATTTAAGGGCTTTTTTTTTTTTTAAGCTGCTATGATTGAGGCTGTTTGTTTTTGCTGGGACTGACCTTTCCTTGTGTGGTAGTGCAGTTAAAACCAGGGTTCTGGGCCTCCAGACCACAGTCCAATCCCAGGCGGTGCAGGAGAAGAGCCGTGTACGGGGAGGGGGAGTGAGGGTCCTGTTGGCAACAAAGCGTAGTACGGCTAAGAGACACGCGTCCACAGACTGGCACATGATCTCACACTGCCTCTTAGATCTCCTGGCAAATATTTTATTATAAAATTAATATAGTGATAATGGAACACACTCGGTTTCTATTGATGCATCAACCGAAATACCAGACGATCCGATGTATCCAATAAATAAATAAATAAATAAATAAATAAATAAATAAATGTGTGTGTTCACTGCACAATCAATTCTGCCTCCTTTTACTGTGAGCAGAGTTTTTTTAACTGACCCCAGTATCCCACCCAACCACATCCCTGCAGACCCCAGTATCCCACCCAATCACATCCCTGCAGACCCCAGTATCCCACCCAATCACATCCCCGCAGACCCCAGTATCCCACCCAATCACATCCCTGCAGACCCCAGTATCCCACCCAATCACATCACTGCAGACCCCAGTATCCCACCCAATCGCATCCCCGCAGACCCCAGTACCCCACCCAATCACATCGCTGCAGGTAAATTTAAGGTAAATCAGTGGATAAAATAATCGATGCCGGGTCGAATCGTGATGAAACATGAGATTTGCACTGGTCTACATCCGAAGCGCTTTTATTCCTGTGCCGACCAATCAGATCAAAAGAAAAAATGGGCCTTCCTCGATGGCAGCAGTTGCTAAGTGTATGACTTTGTGGGTCAAAATAAAGCAGATTTAAAAAGACAGCAGCCTTCAGTTTAGCCTGATTTTACTTACAGCACCACACACCAGTTAAGAGTAGAGACGCAATGAAAGGGCCAGTAACAGAGCTGCCTGTGCACACGCCGTTCACCAACACAATGTGACCTCTGCTCCATGTGTAGGTGGGATAAATGCAGTGTGCAGCTATCAACAGCACCGTCAAGTGTGTTAAGTGTATCTGGGCCCTAACGACGAGGCTGCTCTAGTCCTGACGCTGATGTATCTCCACAGACGTATAGAGATATGTGCCAGTTCACCTGGTTCTGAATGCTCCTGAGGTTGAGCAGATGGAAGTCGCAGGGCAGAGCGGTTGCCAGGGGCGAGAAGGTGCGTAGTGGTGGGACGCCCCGCTTCTTCGGAATGACGGGAAACGCCAGAACCTCGTGGTTCAGGATGGCAGAGGTCATGTGACTCAGCAGTGAAGGGAAGCTCACTGGTCCGCTGTCAACAGCCTGTAGGAGCATGTGTGCAGGTTAGCGGACTGAGCTTATGGTAAACAAAGACAAAGCTCTTTCAGATGAGACATCGTTTCAGAGGCAACAACCAATGTGGTCAAGAAATAAAGACCATCGGCTACACCGATGCAGCAAATTAGGCAAGATTATTTATATAGCACGTCGTCACACACACAGGCCATTCGATGTGCTTTATAGAGAGAAAATGATTACAAAATAAAAAATTAAACAATAAAATTTGAAAAAATTTGAAAACAGGGAATAAAAGTAAGATTTTAAATAAACTTGGGCAATTAAAAGTAAAAATAAAAGTACAAATTTAACAAATTAAGAAAAGTAAAACCAGGATAAAGGCAATTATGAAATTGAGTGAAAGTGAGTCATTGTGAACACTCCACGGCACAGCACACAGTGCACCACAAGGACTATTCAACCCATCCGCGTAGAAGCAGTGGGCGGCTGGCGTGGGCCAGTGCTCAGGGACGGTACCTTCCTCACGGGAACCTCAGTGGTGCTTGTATCCGCCTGGGATTTGAACCAGCGACCTTCAGGTCACAGGGGCGACTCCCGAACAGCTACACCACCGCTGTGCATGATCGTGGCAGCCTCGATCAGAGCCTGTGCTTAATTAAAGGCAGTAGAAACAGCTGCAGCAAACGAAGTAAACACGTTTCCATCACGAGCCCTTAAAGCCCCACTGCTGGCATCACAGCTTAATGCTAATCATAGCACTACATCTCATTCTGCGCCAGTTTGCCTACAGGAGGAGCCGGTAATAAAGGAAGTGGACGTGGCACTAAATCACTCGGTGACACACACGACAGAGCAGCTAAGGTAATGGACAGGAACAAAGCGCTACCTATTAACCTAAAGCTACACTAGAGGTGGGGGAGGAGGCGTAGGAGTGCGCTACGGTGGCACGGTTGCTCTGGTAACGTTACCTCTTTCTCGCCGTCTCCGAAAACACGAGCGATGATTTTATTTAACATGTGGCCGACTTGGGCGTAAGAGCCCACGGGCTGCGTTGAGTGAGAGAAGGAGTGAGAGAGAGTGAGTGAGGTCAAAAAACGAGAGCAGAAAAGACCGGAATGACCGGCGAGAGGATGAGAAAGCAGGAGGTGAACGGCAGCGAGTGTGATGGACAGCAGGAACTCTGGGTCTGAACAATCGCACAAACCTACCAGCGCTTCCATCCAGACTTCACCTCACTCATATTACTGTGCATGAAGAGATGATCCGGTGCGAACGCTCCGCTAACAAGCAGAGTGGACTCATCTCCACGAATGGGCCGAGCATAAAAGCCTCCATTTTCACTTGGCTACGCCCGTCAGGCAGGTCCGTCTCAGCAGTATGGGAACAGTGCCACCTAATGGCTGAGCCTGCCGAGCCCCTCGGCGAGGCGAGGCCGGCTTCACTCACCCTGCTGCTGCTGGTCCGCCTCTCCAGCAGTAGACGGAAGCGGTTGGCCGTCCTCTTGTTGTCCTTCAGACCCTGTCCCAGACCCCGGTTATCGTCCTGCATCAGTCTGCGGTCCAGGATCACCTCCAGCTGACCTGTGGAAAGAGGAAAGTGTAAACACGACGATCTGAATCAATCTGGACCTTCTGTAGTACTCTGTATCTTTCCCCCACGACTTTTCCCTTCGGGCCACTGACCGCTGGCGAGGCTCGTGGCTCCCAGGGCCTGGGCGGTGTGCAAGGTCAGACGGTACTGACTGTCCTGGATATACGCCATGGTGGGCATGGGGTAGAAGTTGGCTTGCAGTGGTAGTTTCTGCAAGTATCTGCGCGGCTGGATCTGAGGGAAGTGAAAGGAAGCGAGAGTGACTCATTTGTCATTGTGAACACTCCCCATCACATAAAACATGAGGAGCCTACCCACCGCACTTAACCCATCACACGCCAGGGAGCGGCGTAGTGGGGCGGTGCCTTGCTCAAGGGAACCTCAGTGGTGCCTGGGTCGAGGTTTGCAAGGGCAAGGCCCTGACCACCAGGCCGCCACTGCCCATCAGCATTACCCATCAGTAGAGAGATCTGGGCAGGAACTTTCATAATCCATTCAAAGAAAAAACACACTACTTTAAGCTCTGGGGCTTAAAAACCAATCATAAAAACATAAGCGCAGCGTCGTCCTACTGTTCGTCAAGGACAAAGCTGAAGTGTATGAAATCAACCATCTTTTCCCGAAGCCACTAATGAATCGCTCTTGACTGAACTACGTTGCTAATCAAGATTACTCGCTTGATTGTAGGGCGGGGCTTAAATCTGTGCGCTGGTGGCAACGATGAGACCGTGCAGGCTGCTGCATTTCCACAGTATGTGAGCGAGTGCACCTGCGGACCCCTAAGAGGATTAGGGAGCACGTATCCTGTGCACAGACTGGGGATTTGAGGGATGATGCAGGCAGACTGACCTGGAAGCCGTTGAGGTCTGTGTAGAAAGTGTCTTCGCTCTGAATGTCCGTGAGCAGACGCATGGACAGCTCTTTATTAGTCTGGTCCCGAATGTCCACCAAGGTGGTGATGTCCAGAGAAAGACCGTCTACACCTGTGGGGGTGGGGGGGACAAATATAGACGTGATAAAGGCAGAAGTGGGTGTTTGTGAGCCTCTGTATGCTGAATGTGGGAGGAGTTACCTGGTACATTATGTATGCGAACGGTCTGCTGGAAGTGCTGGTAGTATGTAACCACCTCAGCGAAAAGGGGACCCTCCACGACGCGCACAATGGGAGGTTCCCTTTGAGTGTAGGGCTAAAGGAGAGAAGTGAGAACTTTAATTCCATCAGTTAGGGCTGAAGAAATTGGGGGAAAAAAAACAAAAAAATGCAATTTTTTAAAACCAGTATTAATTAATACTTTGATTAATATTAAAAAAAAATTTCCTTTTTTTCCAGCTAGAACAGTATAAAAAGTACTAAATATAACGTTCTAGATCACCACTTCACAAGCTTTGCATTATTAGAGATCACTGGGCATCATTCACCAACCGTTCTTAGAAAGAGAAAAAAATTCTTAGAAAATTTTCAGGAAAATTGAGATATTCAGTAGTGTTTTCCTATTTGGGATTTGTTCTTAGAGAAGAACGGATTCTACACACACTCAGGAGCACACTTACACACATTTGAGCACCAATACGGTACAAAATAACTGCTTATGAATCAGACATCAGACTTTTTTTTTTAAGGATCTTTCGCAAGAACAAATTATATAAAAAAAAAACAACATGGTGAAGAGCCATTATATCATATTATTTAAAATTTCTTTTATTTTATTTTTTATGTTGGATAATATAGGGCAGCATTAAAATTAAAGCTTGCAATTTGAAAACTGCACTTTTTTGTGATTTCAATAGAAAAAAATTGACCAATTGTTCATCCCTTCAATCAGTCACACTGATATGAACGCTGTGTGACGCAAGGCCCACAAAGTCAAAGGGAAAGAAGTTACTTTAGCGTTGCCATCTGGCAGGAAGAGGTAGGCTCCGCTCTTGTCCTTGGAAGGCTGAGTTCCGTAAGTGAAGAACTGGATCTGCACTCGAACCTCCTGAGGGTCGTCTTTACGGCGGATGCTCTATTAGACAGAGGCAGGAGAGAATCCAGAGAGAAGTGACCGTTCATCAGTGTTGTGTGTTGCACATGTTTGGTCCAGTTCACTACTTCTACTGTTACTGATTCGAACCCTCTAGTTTTCTTCGGCACTGGACCAGCTGCGTCATCGTATTGGCCAGCGGAGGCCTAGTGGTCAGGACGTTGTCCTTGGGACCTGTACTAACCACCTTAAGGCCCTGATTGTTGCAGGTTTGAGTCCAGGCACTACTGAGGTATCCTTGAGCAAGGTACCGTCCCACTACACTGCTCCCCGGGTGCCGTTGGTAGCTGCCCACTGCTCCACGTGTGCACGTGTGATGGGTTAAATGCAGAGGTCACATTTCATTGTGGTGCTTGAGTGTGTTCACAATGACAAACAGCCACTTTCACACCAGCACTGTTCCTGTCCATGATAGGAATCGGTCATATTGTGATACTGATGACGTGTTCACACTCGCATCATCGTCTAAATTATTCCAAAAGGTCTTTATGCCATTAGGCAAACTGCAGTTGTGCTCCATTGTCCTTATTGGAGGGCAACGGTTTTTTCCTGACTCCCATGCAGGTCAAGATCTCTTTCCGATCGTATGAACTTTCACACCAGCCATCGCAAGAGCTACCTCCCCATCCCAGGATTCAAATCTGGTGTTCTTGGAGACTTCTTTTAACATTTAATGGCCTGCTCTCTACCTGAACTCGCTGGGGTGGCCAGTCCTGGACAAACCGACAGTTGCTTAAAATCTACACCACTTAAAGACATGAAATTTTTTTCTGAAGGCCTTGGAGACTTTTTAGATCTTGGGATGATGAAATCACACTTCAGGATCAAAGAGAACACCAGACCCTTAGATACCAGGTCTAATGTAAGACAGAGTCAACCTGTAGGGCTGGAACACCTCCAAATGTCAGGGTGTACTTACTTTCCCATTTAAGGTCATTTTTTGTTTTATTTATGAAAATGCAAAATTCCGAATATGAAAAATCAATTTGTGTAATTTGATGGAGCACTTTGTTTTGTAAGCACTGTATCAAAGAGTGAAATGTTTGATGATTGTTCAAGTGAAAGCGACTGTCATTGTGAACACACTCAAACACCACAACGAAAATGTGACCTCTGCATTTAACCCATCACACGTGGAGCAGCGGGCAGCTACCAACAGCGCCCGGGGAGCAGTGTAGTGGGATGGTACCTTACTAAAGGGAACCTCAGTGGTGCCTGGGCCGGGTGAACCTTCAGTTCACAAGGGCAATGTCCTGACCACTAGGCCTCCACTGCCCAAATATGCCAATAAACAATTTGAAACCACAACTGCACATGACACCGAAACACAGCTAACATTTTTAATACGAACCCCCTCCATCAGGGTTCTCTCACCTCCAACAGGCCTGTGATGCCAGAGAAGCCCAGCGTGAGAGATTGGCTTTGGATGTAGAAGGGCTGAGGGTCAGCCACCTGTGAGCGCACAGGCAGGGGGTCCACGCCACGCACACTCTGGCTACGACCCGGAAGCCTCAGCAGCGTATCGGAGCGTAGAGTCATGGGGGAGTCACCGGAGTCGTACAGGTGGAACACGGCCAATCCCAGAGCAGGAAGGCGGGCCATAAAAGAAGCCTGCTCAAAAGCCAACAGAACAGACAAGTCAGATACAGGAGCAGGATCTGTAGGCGTCCTCACAAAGCAGCTATTACACACACACACACACACACACCATTGTCTATAGTTCTAAGGTTACTGTGGATCACACGGTTTAACACACACACACACACACACACACCATTGTCTATAGTTCTAAGGTTACTGTGGATCACACGGTTTAACACACACACACACACACACACACACACACACACACACACACACACACACACACACACACACACCATTGTCTATAGTTCTAAGGTTACTGTGGATCACACGGTTTAATACTATACACTGGCAAAACATGGCAGATTTGTTGGCAGAAGTGTGTTTGACATTAAAACGGAGCGTAATAAAAAGAACTTAATTATAAATAATTATGGAAATAAAAAATACAAACCTTATTTCAGAAAAAAATTTGATTTTTTCATAAAATGCAATTGAACAACGTGATTTATTCACTTTTGAACTTAAGATGAAAAGTAAACATTTCCAGTGTTTTCACTGATCAACCTAAATGTATTTTGTAAATATAAACAAATGTAGAATTTAACGCCTGCAAAACCCTCAAAAAACACAAAACGAGTAAAAAGGTTTCGAATATTCAAGTTACACTGTTTTGAAACACTGAACAATAAGCAGGTGAGCTGGAAACAGGTGAGGGGGTCATGACTGGGTATAAAAGGAGTGTCCACCAATGGCTCAATCTCTGCATGTAAAGATGGGTCGTGGCTCCACCCCTTTGTGTCAAACGTCATGAGAGAACAGTCAGTCAGTTAAACAAAGAACATCATTCATCATCTGCAGTACATAATATTGTGAAAAGATCCCTGTAGAACAACGCTGAAAACCTTAGAGCCCTCAGAAGGCCCTGCATTAGTAACCGTCACGCTAACGTGATAAATATCAGCACATGGGCTCGGGAGAACTTCAGAAAACCACCGTCACTGAACACAGTCCACCACTGCATCAAGAAATGCAACCCGAGCACCCTTTTTATTGGGAATACCATGGTTACTTCAGCAAGACAATGCCAGTCATTATTCTGCACACACTACAACAGCATGGCTTCATAGACACAGAGTGCATTTGTCCAACTGACCTGCGGTCAGTCCAGATCGGTCTCCTATTGGAAATGCAGGGAGCTTCATGAAAAGGAAATTCGGACAATGGCCACCACAGACTGCTGAGCAGCTGAAGTCTTACCTGAAGCAAAAATTCCACTTGCAGAACCACAACAGTTAGTCTCCTCAGTTCCCAAATGACTAAACGGTGTAATTTAAAGGGAAGGTGATGGAACACAATAGTCAACACACCTCTGCCCCAACTTTTTGAGTATTGCAGGCGTCAAACTCCACATTTGTTCATACGTACAATTTACATTAACGTTGATCAGAAAAATCACTGGAAATCTTTTCTTCAAACTTGAATTCTGTTACTTAAAACTGACCAAATCACACGTCCATGTTGTTGCATTTTTGAAAAAAAACCCACACTTTTTCTGGAAATGGGCTTTTTTAAAAAAAATTATTTTAGCCATGGCCACTAACACAGATACCCACCTGGTAGACCTCTCCACTCATTTGCACAGCAGAGCTCCACTGTGCGCTGAGCTGCACCGGCAGGGTCTGTCCGTCCTCGGTGAGAACCCGAACCCTTGGCGAGTTGACCAGTACGGTAACCACACACAGACGCTCCTGCTCGATCGGATTAAACAGCACCAGGAACCTGGACAAGAGCAGCAATCAGTGAGTTGAGGATTCAGGTCATTTAAGTGAAAGTGATTATTTGTCATTGTGAACACCCTCAAGCACCACAACGAAATGCAACCTCTGCATTTAACCCATCACACGTGCACACGT
>JBBPDA010109803.1:0-10054 GCA_037974385.1 Arnoldichthys spilopterus
CGTGTTGTTTGCCAATGGGGGCATTGTATGTCATTGGGGGTGAGTTTATCAATGGGGGTGGGTTTGTTTTCCAATGGGGTGGCATTGTTTGTCAATGGGGGTGAGTTTGTTTCCCAATGGGGGGGGGGTTGTTTGCCTATGGGGGCATTGTTTGTCAATGGGGGTGAGTTTGCTTGTCATTGAGGGTGTGTTTGTCACTGGCGGTTGATTTTGGGCGAGTTTGTTGACATGCTGAATTCTCAATAGGGGGTAATTTAGTTTTCAATAGGGGGTGAGTTTGTTAAAGTGTTGTGTCAATGATTTGATTTCAGTGGGGGGTGATTTTATCAGTGGGGGTTAATTTTGTTTGTCTCTCTGAGTTGATTTTGTTTGTCAAAAGGATGTGTTTTTGTCAACTCATGGATTTTGTTTGACAATGGAAGGTTGGTTTCAGGCTCATTTGTCCACATGTTGATTTTGTCATTGGGGGCTTTTATTTCTTTTGTCAATGCTTTGGTTTAATTTGTCAGTGGGGACCTCGAGTGAAGACAGCAGGAATAAAGGCCACAATACAGGAGAAACAAGAGGATTGACCAGTCTCATGACTATAGGTGTCCATTATGTATTAATTCTGTTAGCCTTGCTGTAGCTACAGTGCCAAACTAAAGAAGCAAACCTACAACACTAAACATGTCTTTTTTACATTAGATTTTTTGCCACATTGTTCATGTGAAATTTGTATAACCAACATCTGGTTGGTGGAGCATCCCTGAAGCTTCTCCCCTTTCCAATCAAACTATACATTTACATCTCAACCTCGTGTCTTTTGTGAGACAGTTTTTACACCTCACCACCACTCCATCTCCTCCCCGTTCCTCAGTCCTCTCTCAGCCCTGTCTTTGTTCTGGCCTTTTCGAGCAGTGTAGTGGCATGGTACTTTACTCAAGGGGTGCCTGGGCCATGACTTGAACCTGTGACCCTCTGACTACATGGGCAAGTACCAGACCACTAGGCTACAACTGCAAATATACAAATTAAAGTTCATGTACTTTTAAACTGTACTTTGCATCCATAGTGGTGTAGAACCACTGTTGACCAGATTAAAGTGATTGAAATATAAAATGTTTTACTTTCTTACGTGGGTGGAAGGGCCACCGCAGGATGGCCAAATTTTCAAAAGCAGACCTGCAGAAGATGCTTTGTTTTGTCATCCAGAGCAAAAAAAGTTTAGCTTGGCTCCAGCACAGTTCAGTGGCAGAAAAACCACAGAAAGCACTGCGGTCTCATAGGCCATGCTCAGCTGACTCAAGTTAAAACGGTTACATAAACAGCTATTACTCACTGTTTTTGATTCATCAACCTGTGACCTTTCATTCAGACATGATACGCTGTCCTCCAGCTTCTTCCTCAGCCTGCCTTCCTATTGCATATTACAGCCACTTCATTCTGCCTTCTTTAAACTCACTGTAGTAATTCAGCCCTGCTGATTTTGCTGTGAAGCACCTGAGGGTATAAATTTCCTCTCTGCCCTGCCCCCTGCTGTTCCCCACAGGGTGCTTGTTCCCAATCTCCAGGAGGAAATGGAGAAACAGGCCGGATATCGGGCATCCAGAAAGCGCCGGTCAGAATTCCAGTACGAGTATGAGGTGTATCATCCACTGGAGGAGGTGGGTGAAGCCATGGTCTCTTTTGAAATTTTAGCAAGAGGGTTCGACTGGCCTTATCAAAAGCAGCTACTGGTTTATTACATGCACATTTTGTGTACCTACATTCACTGGCCATTTTATGAGAAACACCTGCCTTATACAACAGTTACCTACAAAATTAAAACCGAAGAGTGGGATATATTTGGAGTCAAGGGAACAGTCAGTTGTTGAATTTGAAGTGATGGACGCAGGACAAATGGCCAACTGTAAGGATCTGAGGGCCTTGTGGACTGTTCTAGGTATGCAGTAGTTAATACCTATCAACTATGATCCAAGGAAGGACAACTGCTGAACCAGCAACAGGGTCATGGGCACCCAGGGCTTACTGATGAAGACTGGGAAAGAAGGCTAGCCAATTTGGTCCCACAGAAAAACAACCTGTCAGATTGCCCATGCTGACTAGTGTCCACCTCCGAAACTGTCTACAATAGGCACATGAGCATCTGAAATGGACCATGGAGCTATGGTCTGGATGAATCAGTATTATTTATTTATATATTTATGTATCTGGAAGTGATAGTAACTATTTGTTATTGTGAACACACCCCATCATACAAAGTGTACCACAATGAAATGTGACCTCTGTATTTAACCCATTCACACGTGGAGCAGCGAGCAGCTATCGACAGCAGTGTAGGGACATATTTTACACAAGGGTCATCAGTGATACCTGGGTCAGGACTTGAACATGTAACCCTGTGATCACATGGGCAAGTCCCAAACCACTAGAATATCACTGCACATATGCAAATTTAACTTAATGTACTTATTAACGATACTATGCATCCATTTAATTCTAGGACCACTGTTGACCAAAGAAGGGCTCATTCTTAGCATATAAGGGACAATGACATGGTAGTGGTCATGGTGGTGTTCCTGTGGTCGAGAAAGATCCACCACCAAAACAAATCCAGCGAGGAGTGGCTCTGTGGTCAGAAACTGGTGGTTAGGTTTCTAATAAAGTGACCATTGAGTGTAGACCGTGCATTTCAAATCACAGCACCCTGATGCACTCATACCAACTCCACACAAACGCCCATCTAACACAGTGTCAGTGCCCACCACCTAATTAATATATGATCAGTGGTGGTCCAATGGTGACCTCTTGTCAGTGATGGAGTGGGGAGGGGAATGGAGGTGGTGGTTGGGGGGGGGGGTCTACTGTAATTCAGTAACTGTAAACCTACAAAATGCACCCATGTGGTGGGAGTTTTTGATAAAATCGACAATGAGTGCAGGTATTAGGTGGGTGTTTCTGATAATTTGTCCGTCTGTCTTTTACCATTCACTACTGGCACACCGACAGATAGAGAGAGAAACAGAGAGACATCTCCAAACTGCAACAAACTTCAGGCATGGTAAGAAGCATGGTGAATCAGTCATGCCACTGTAGCTTCAAAAGCATCTCTCTCTCGCACTCTCTCTCTCTCTCTCTCTGTCGGTGCAGCAGCGGGGCTGAACAGTCCCTGAGGCTGTTGTTTTTCTATGAGCTTCTGCTCTATAGCACACAGCAGACAACAGAATGCGGGGAGGTTTTCACACGAGCAGTGCTAACCCATCATTATGCTCTCCCTACACACTCTTACTGGAACACAGCTTTAGCCTTAAACAAACTCACAGAAACCTTCTGGCTCTTACACTCACCACTTTGGATTATGTGACTGGCTGAAGAATGAGAAGCCACTTGACTTTGACATGGAGTGGATAACGGCACTTTAATCTCCTAATCTCTTTTGCTCCTTGACAATGCTTATGCTGGGTTCTTATGTGGTATGTGGTATGTAATGTTATGCACAAAGATCAGCCACCACCTGCCTAATACATAGAGTAGGTCCTCCTCATACTGCCAGCACAGTTCTTCTGTGGGATCAGATCAGATCAGATCAGACAGACTAGCCTTCACTTCCTGTTGCATCATGTGCCCATGACCCGGTTGCCAATCACCAGTTGTCCTGCTTTGGATCACTTTTGGTTGGTACTAACTACTGCATATCCGGAACACTCCGCGAGACCTGTCATTCTGGAGATGCTCTGACTCAGTCGTCTAGCAATCACAATATGGCCCTTGTCAAAGTGGCTCGGATCCTTACATGTGCCCATTATTCCTGCTTGCAGCACATCAAATTGAAGAACTGACTGTTCCTTTGCCTAATTTACACCGCCCGAACAGGTGCCAATATAATGAAATAACTAGATAGTCTATGTTGTTAACGTTACCAGTCAGTGGGGTTAATGTTATGGCTGATCGGTGTATATGTATCTGATTTTGATGCCAGGAAAATCAAAGCAAAAATAGCAAAACCTGAAGGCCTACAGACAATAAATGTCAGGACCACTGGCCACATGTCCGTGTCCATGGACCACTGGTTTCAGTTGTAAGTCATATTTGTGGGCCGGTGGAGGGAGAGGTGGGAAGTC
The DNA here is from genome assembly GCA_037974385.1 of Arnoldichthys spilopterus. NCBI lineage: Eukaryota > Metazoa > Chordata > Actinopteri > Characiformes > Lepidarchidae > Arnoldichthys > Arnoldichthys spilopterus. The sequence goes on from JBBPDA010109803.1 coordinate 4,104, forward strand.
GCCCTTGAAATAAATTGGACCTATTTCTAGCATCCCCAACACAGATGATGACTATATCTGATGAGACAGCAGAGCATAGCCCTATGTGGTGGGGCGGAGGCCCAGACAGCTCCAGCCCAGTTTGACCTCTAATGACGGTTACTGTATTTTGATGACTTGCTGCATTATTTGAATGGTTGTGGGTGTCATTTTGAGTAGAATGTGATTTTATAGCAACATGTAAGTCTGCACATGTCCCTCTTTGGGTCACAGATCCAGAGTTGGATGTTTGAAATGAATCGGACCCACCCACATCTGGTGGACTTGTTTTCTATTGGACGATCCTACGAGGGACGGCCCTTATACGTGCTAAAGGTATGGGAGAAGTTCCAAAAGAAATGCTTTCTGTCCTGTTAGAGCTCCTTCTTGCCTCACTAATGTCCTTTCCTGTCAGCTAGGAAACAGAAAACGGCTTCATAAGAGGGCCATGTGGATGGACTGTGGTGTTCATGCCCGGGAATGGATCGGTCCAGCCTTCTGCCAGTGGTTTGTGAAAGAAGTATGTGTCCTCTTAACAGTTGTCCTCATTTGATACTTAAAGGGCTCATATTACCACAGATGCTCGTAATGCGTTTTATTTTTATTGCTGAGCTCCACTTACAGTTAATGTGTGGTTGTATTTACCAGAGACAGTTACATTATATTTTAAAAATGGCCATTTTCTAATCTCTCCTCACCCTTTAGAAATAAACAGACTGTTTCTGTTTGTATAAGTGTATATATCTGTTTGAATGAGGCATTTGACCCCTCTTCTGATTGGCTGCTCTATTCCGGGCCTCATTCAAAGAGTAGTCCAGATTAGCGTTGGCCCTATCATCGGGAGATTGTGAGCTCAGTCCATGGTGGTGATCCAGCCATCTGTGGCTGGGAGTCCAAGAAAGCATGGATGGCCGTCCCTCGTCCCCATCACTCATTGTGATAAAAGCCAACACAGTCTCCAGCCATGCTACACTGTCCAATTACATTACATTAGTGGCATAAATATTTAGTGGAGCTTCACATGACTTGGAGGAAGCACATACTCACCTTCACCCTCCCAGTGCTGGCGGTATCATGTCTAGATGAATAAACTGAGCAGATAATTTATGAAAAATTCAGAAAAGTGTGAATGTAGGCTGAATGGGTGGTTATATGTAAATGTGTTGCTTTTTCATGATATCACAAAAAGAGTAAGTTTAAAATGGGCAGTTTCACATGATACAGGCCCTTTAAAGTGATCGATTAGCTGCCAAAATGAAAGTACCCAACCCTCCGATGTGGTTTGGGTAACGATGACAGCTCTTGTCCTGAGGTGAACCCACCAGAGGCCAAAGAGAGTGCAACACTGAAGCATATCCACTGCACACCATTAGAGCTGGTCACTTCACATCAGTTTAGACAGCACTGAAATGCCAGGCTGCTAAAACCACAGAGCTGTAGCATCTCAGGCCCCCAGCAGGGGGTTAGAGAGGCTTTTGTGATGGTAATCTCAAACCAGTGACTTCTCAAAACATCCTTCTGGGTTAAGCCTCCCTGGCCTTTCTTACATTGTCTTTAGCTATTTTTGCACTTGTAACTTGGAATGAGCAAAGAAATACATTTTTAATGCTTTATTTAGAAACATTAGAAATTCAAAATGTGCACAGTAAAAGCTATATATATATTATATATTGTTATTATATTTTCCTCAATAAATAAAATGAATAGTAGTAACATTACAATTTTAAATAATTAGTAATATTTAGAAGTAGTAATATTACAAACTACAAATAAAATTATAATTACAGTTACAAAAGTGTGAAAATTATGAATACAACTAAAATTATACTTACAAATAAAATTTGAATTTAACGCTGAATTTAAAAGTAGTAAAATGACCGATTACCATTACAAACCGATGTCAGATGTAACGCCTACCCAGGTGTGTGCTTCAGTACCTCCTTTAACCCACAGTGTGGCAGAGCACAGTTACTGTACTGAAGCGTTTGAACCTGGATGTCAGTCTGATCTCTGCTCTGCCCTCTTGATCCTCCGCTCCCCAGAGCTACTCTACACCAGCGCCAGCAGTGCCAGTGTACGGCCATTCATTTTGGACAATTCTCCATTGTGCTCTGTGGGCACTCTTTCCAAAAGGAAAAACGACACTATCGCTACTTTCTTAAGCATGCCCATATATAATGAAAGTGAATGTTTGTCGTTGTGGAAACACTCAAGCACCACAACGAAATGTAACCTCTGCATTTAACCCATCACACGTGCACACGTGGAGCAGCAGGCAGCTATCAACAGCACCCGGGGAGCAGTGTAGTGGGATGGGAACTTGCTCAAGGGAACCTCAGTAGTGCCCGGGCCAGGACTTGAACCTGCAACCTTTAGGTCCCAAAGGCAGCGTCCTAACCATTAGGCCACCACTGCCCACTACTATATATATATACTATATGAGATTTTCCACACTTAAGATTAGGGAAACACCTTTCGGACACTGCATCTTGAAGGTGGGAGGTGGGAAGTTTTGAAAAATGGTACACTCTCTCAGGGCGAGCTGGGTATATCTTGCTGGAATGTACAGAAGAAAGCCCAGATGGAGTCTGTAACCATGTACTTGTATAGTAGACCTACACCAGTCAGCCAAAACATTAACACCACCTGCCTAACACTGAACAGGTCCCCCTCATGCGTCAGCATTCATTTGTAGCGCACCACAGTAGCGTTTTGTGGGATCGGACCAGATGGGCTATCCTTCGTTTCCCACATGCACCAATGAGCCTTGGGTGCCCGTGAACCAGTTGCCGATTCACCAGTTGTCCTTCCTTAGGTATTAACTATTGCATACCTGGAACACTCCACAAGACCTGCTGTTTTGGCCCTGCACTCAGTTGTCTAGTTGTTACAATGAGGCCCTTATCAAAGTGGCTCAGATCCTTACACACCCATTTCTCCTGTTTCCAGCACATGAACTTCAAGAACTGACGGTTTACTTGCTGTCTAATATATCCCACAGCCAAGAAGGAGCCACTGTAATGAAATAACTAGACAGTAAATATTATGCGCTTCACCTGTCAGTGGTGTTAATGTATAGGTGAAGATGTGTAAACCGGCTGCTTAGTTTATGATCAGATGTACTTGTACAGTTCATGAACATTAATAAATGCATAAACGAGTGATTAGAAAATGGAAAGGCTGTCGCACTCTCTCTACATTGCTCACTTCGCCAGCCGTTTTGACCTTGTGCAGAGCTCCTTTGCAGCACTGTGACTCTTCTCTTTTTTATCTCTTTTGGCTTGTCACAACTCCCTCACTTCTGATTGCAGGCGGTGAACTCCTATCAGCATGATTCCCGCATGAGGCGACTGATGAATCAGCTGAATTTCTACATCATGCCCGTCTTCAACGTGGATGGGTATCACTACAGCTGGAAAACTGTAACTACCTCCACCTCATCCGTCCATACTCTATTGCACAGTACAGCTATTGTACAATAAGCATATTCATAATTTCCACATGAATCAAATATATAGGCAACTGCCAAAGCGTTGGTCTATCATCAGTAGATCGCAAGTTTGATCCCCGCTGGTGCGGCATCCACCAGTGGCTGGGGATTCAAGGACATAATTGGCCTTGTTCTGGCTGGCCCTCCCTTTCCCCCCATCAATGCAATTCAATTTTATTTATATCATGCTTTTTACAGCTGGCTTTCTCACAAAGCATTCATTCATGCATTCATTATCCAAACCACGGGGAAGCCGGAGCCAATCCCAGCTGTCTATGAGCACATGGCAACCCCAGCCATCACAGGGCAACAGAACCATTCACAACCATTCACACACACACTCACACCTATGGGCAATTTTGATTGTCCAGTCGACCTGAACCGCAAGCCTTTGGCTCGTAGGAGGAAACCATAGCACTTGAGGGAAACACAGAAGCAGAGGAAGCACAGAAAGGCACCCGAGGCCAACCCAGGGATCAAACCCAGGACCTTCTTGCTGTGAGGCGACAGCACTAACCCCTGCACCACTGTCTTGCCCTGTCACAAAGCAGCTTTACAGAACCCGGGTATGAGCCTGGAGCTAGCCAAGGGCGACATTGCCCAGAAAAAACTCCTAAAGTTGGAGGAAAGCACCGTCCTCTGATCAACACAGCAATGGCGAGCAAAAATAAATTTTTTTTTTATAAAGGTGGAATCAGTTAAAGCCTGTAAAATGGAGCAACAGCTCCTGTTTTGGCTGCATGCAACTTCACACAGAAAGCACTCCGGCCGCCTCCGGCTGAGAATTGAACCTACTTGTGGAAACAGTTGTGGGTGGAGCAAGGACAGGTCTAGTGTTGCCAAAATCAAGTTGGTGTGATATATTCTATTCACGTAGAAATAGCGTGTATCCTTCAGTCAAGTCATTTTAAGCATGACTTCTTTTAGAGTAAGAAGTATTCCTCACTTCTTTGACCCCTTAAATTACAGGCTCATCATTCAGTTATTGAATTATCAGTGAACACATAATTGAATAACTCCCACTTCTAGTGCTATTACTGATACTGTCTATTTCTAGAGCGTCGTTTATAGATCTAAGGATGCTTTACAATGCAAAGTAACCAAAGAGAGTACACGGCTTAAAACAGTAGGAGTGTGAAACTGTGAAATTGCATTTAGAAAATTAATATATAATGTTAATATGCTTGTAACCTGTACGTTCTGGGGTTAAAAAGAGGTAGGAACTGTGATACAGAGCCTTAAAATTCTTTATTAGGGTGACAGGAAGTTGGTGATGCACCAATGCAGGATTTGCAGGCAGCTGCCTAAATCCAGTGCTTTTGATGTACATCTGCCAATGCCAATAAAAAAAAAACACTTTTAAATAAAAAATGGGACTAAAATCTACATGTATTAAAAATATATGCATAAACATATACCTAAACAATCTGCTCTTCCAGGGCACCACATGTGCATAATCACATATTGAATATGAAATATTGGTGAAATCTAAACATCTGTCTGATGCTGATATTATTTTTTCAAGCAGATTTCTGCTGATACTAATATAATTATAATGTCGTTCTGCAGGACTAGTTATGACTTCTTGACATTGCAGTGACACTAGTAATAAATAACACTGAAGAAGCAGAAAAATGGTGCTAAAAAGTTTAAGGATGCACCAATGTGGGATTTGTAGGATGCTGACATTTTTCATGTATATATCTGCAATCAGCCATAACAATAACACCACTGACAGGTGATGTGAATAACATTGACTCTCTAGTCATTTCATTACAATGGCACCTCTCTGGGGGGTGGGGTATATTGGGCAGCAAGTGAACAGTCAGTTCTTGAAGGAAAAATGGGAGAGCATAAAGATCTAAGCCACTTTGACAAGGGTCTTAATGTGATGTAAGACGACTGAGTCGTCTCCAAAACGGCAGGTCCTCTTGAGTGTTCCAGGTGTGCAGTAGTTAGTACCTACCAAAAGTGATCCAAGGGAGCACAAGGGGAACATACATGATGTTAGGCAGGTGGTGTTAATGTTATGGTTGATTGGTGTAAATCCGATGTCATTGTTCATCCACCTGATAAAATGACATTGCTATGTGTTAATGGCTCCATCCTGTAAATATGACAATAATGATAATATTTTCTCTTTAAGGACCGCTTCTGGCGGAAAACGCGATCGAAAAATGCCAAGTATCACTGCCGTGGCGTTGATGCCAACCGAAATTGGAAAGTGAAGTGGTGTGGTAAGTTGCTTAGCATGGTGTTTTGAAGCATGAAACTGCTCATTTTCCTTTGACTTAGCAGGGTGCCTTACAAATAAGCAAACCTTCATCACAGGATATGAACTGAAGTGAATTATCACTCTATGGGGATGTGTGTGTGTGTGTGTGTGTGTGTGTGTGTGTGTGTGTGTGTCTGTGTCTGTGTGTGTGTGTGTGTGTGTGTGTGT
>JBBPDA010109805.1:0-10052 GCA_037974385.1 Arnoldichthys spilopterus
GAAACATTTAAGTGTGACAAACATGCAAAAGAATAAGAAATTAGGAAGGGGGCACATAGTTTTTCACACCACTGTATCTATAAAACACAAGCATCTTGAGGTGCCCAGAGTAAATGTGCATGCAGAGTTGTAGGCTAGTCCTATTTAGTTTATTGTAGCTTATGAATATATTACTGAAATTTTCAACTGTTTTGTTTATCACTTTGTGTGGTGGGGTAGGTGGGGAAGCAAATCCAACATGCCAAATTATAGTTTTCTCTCTTTCTCTATTTTCAATTGCACATTTATTTTCCTACTTACATCCTTAACAGTTTGTTTGATTCAAAAATGAATTATGCTTCCAAGGTTAGCAACAAACAAAAACAACAATCACAAACAATGGTAAAAGGAGCAGTTGGAAATTGTGTGACTTCAGCCCTTTACTCTTTTATCACACACCTGCTGAGGTGCTACTTCCTGAGGGTGACACTGAGTAAGTATCCAGGCCAGTGAATGTACCGGAAATTAAATGAAACAATTAAAATAAAAATATATACTATATATACGCCAAATTGGATCAGTTGGTGTGTTCAAGTGCTGAAATCCAGTGTGTGACAAGATCCGTTAATAAATTGCATATCAACAATCTGTTTAGTTATAATTTGCATAGAGTTTACCCATAAGGACAGAGAAGAATTAGCAGGGTATGCCTCAGTGGTGTTTTGTCAGTTATGAATGTGTATATTGATCCTCACACATACTTTTTCTGTTTCCAGCACATCAGCTTCCAGAACTGACTGTTCACTTACTGCCTAGTATATAATACTACAGCCCAACTCTGGACAGGTACCATTGTAATGAGATAATCATTGTTTAACTGTGGTTTTAATGTTCGATGTAAATGCTGCTTTAAATTTCAGCAGCCTGAACATATTCCTGAGTCTTTGGCAGCATAAAAAACATAATCTAGGGCAATCATCCAGAAGTCATACCTGCAGAAACTAGATGTTTATATTGATATTTTTTATTAAATTAAGTTAAAACATTTAGGCAATATCTGACATAAAATCAAACTGTGGCAAATTCAATTTGCCTTATACCACAGAAAGGATTAGCATTATCTAGAAATCTACTAATTTCGTATAGCACCCATAACCAATAATTGATAATGCTTAATAAAAGTAACATAAAGAGAGTCCACCTTTTGTTCACTACTATAGTGAGATCATTGTGAACTGAGAGATCTTATTTGTTGTTTCACATGATTCCCCATGTGAACACCTTTCCTGCAGGCCAATTCAACATGTGTTCGGTTTTGCTCTGACACAGGGTCACCATGCTAAGAAGTGGAGAAAGGGATTCCATGTTTTGCCCTGGAGCAGCCTGAGGTTAAAAGAGGGAACCATGGCAACGGTCAGAAGAAGGACAGTTGGAAATAGAGTTTTCTAGTCCTTGGCAAATCACCCAGAAACCTATATGCCCATATGCGGAATGAACCAAGAGCCCTCAGACTCCACCATGTGGAAAAACCTGCTAACTTTCTGAGCCACTGTTTATGGAGAGAGCTTCTCAAAAAGTGGCAACTAAAGCACTACTGGAGTCAGCTTAGTTCTACTAGGGGAGGTTCTGTAAAGTCATTTGTAAGGGGATGCATACTAATCGAGGGATTTTTCAGTATAGTGTAGATAACTGGAAAGGTGCTATTACAACTGTCTGACCGTAGTGGCAGTGAACAGGCTGACCAGCCTTTCAGTTTATTTTCACAGTACTGGATTACAAAAACAACACGCACTGAAGATTCATACTGGATTAAAAACACTCCACAGTTATTACATACAGATTGTAAAAACTGCACACACTTCAGATCCATACTGGATTAAAATAACTCCAGTTCTTACTGACAGACTGTAAAAACTGCACAAATTAAAGATTTACACTAGGTTTAACTCTTCAATTGTTACTGTCAAACTGCACACACTGAAGATTCATACTGGATTAAAATCACTTTGCAGTTATTACTGCCAGAGTGTGAAACCTGCCCACAGTGCAGATTCATACTGGGTTCAGACTCCTTCCACAAGTATTAGAGTGTATAACCTACGTACACTGCAGACTTAAACATCACTGGTCAAAGCATAGATTATTGTACCTGCCCAGATATAGTTAATCCTACTTGACAAAGACGTATATTTGTCTAAAGGCTTATTTTTCTCATGTTAAATAAACTGTGTAGTCCTCAAGTAGAATTCCTTCAAAGGTCCAGTACATCTTTTAAATTTTGTGAATCCTTCCCAAAGCCCCCACTTATGATTTATCTTCTAAAGTCAATTTCCTGACACTTTCAACCCCACAGGAAGATTTGCCATCATTTCTTCAATCTCTCTCTCTCTCCCTCTCTCTTGCCCTCTTTCTTTCTCTCTCTCCCAGGGATTCAGAGATTGGAGGAGGCCACTGGAGCATGAATTTAATATATCCAGCTGATTGTGTTGAACAGCAACAGCTGGAAACACCAAACATTGGAATGTTTATGCAGTGTATGCTATCTCTCTAACCCGAGAGCACCCTTTGTCATTCAGCTTGGTCGTGTTTGCCAAAGCATCTTTTCAGCCTTGTTTACATCAGTTTAGACAATGTCTCATTGCTTCACATTCATGACTGTAGTTCACTCTGTCCTTTGTGTGAGTGAACAAACCTATCTACATTTGCTCACACCTCATCTAATTTCTGAGAGCCAGAAAAAAAGTCTTAAAGAGTAATCGTATTCTGCATGCATGAGAGTCTGGTTTTATCAGCCTACAGTAACCTGCTCATTTATTGTTATCCAGCAGGAAAAAATGAATATGATCAGTTCATTTTCTCTCACATGTAGCTAAAAGGGGTCAAACTGTGCATGCGCAGAACACATACAAACTGTGTTTTCCGAAGAGGGGTAAGCTTATCTTCACTTAGAAAATCAATTACATTATATGAAAGTGAGCATCAATGTAAGGGAGATTGACATCCACCAAAGTAACTCTTTGGGTTTGCTGAGTCAGTGTATTTACCTTGTTCTTAAAGGGCCCATATAATGGAAAACTGCTCACTCATCACTGATGTTTTCTAACCAGTTTGTACTTTTGACAAGATCATCCATCAGTGTGGCCTGCTGATCACCTGTCATCAAACTAGTTTGATTACCATGGTTCAGCTCCACATGCCACATATGCTGCCCACCCCCTAGCCATAAAGGTTAAAGACCTTAATTAATGCCACTTTTGTAAACTGTCTTTTTTTTGTTTTTCTTTATTTTGTTATTACTACCTGGTGTTGACTGGAGGAAGGTTTCTCTTTTGAGTCTTGGTTCCTCCCAAGATTTCTTCCTCTAGCTAAGTGAGTTAGGGGCTTATTAAGGGCTCAGATCCAGATTCTGTAAAGCTGCTTTGTGATGACGTCAGTTGTAAAAATGTGCTACATAAACAAAACTGCATTGAACTGAATAGTCTTAAAGGAACAGGAACAAAAGCAGCCTGTTTTATTCTAATGGATGAAGAAAGATTGAAAATGGTCATGTAAAAATTAATTATGACTGTTGGTACATTAAACCACACAAATGTCATAAGTGGACCTCAGGAAAACAAACAAACAAACAAACAAAGAATGTGAAAAATGTAGGACATGGTCAGCTGTTTAGCTGTCATGAAGTGCTGAACCTAATTAGACGATGACCCCCTCATTAAATGTTTAAAAAAGTGCACAATGGCACAGCTGCAACACAATAAGGTGCTAAGCTAAGCCACAATATGAATCTGCAAGCTTTGCACCTAGAAACTGAACCAGATGTGCTAAGTCGTTTCAATGTCAGTGGGCCCATCTCTATACATTTGACTTTGTTTCTCTCCAAATAGGCTTTTGCACCCGAAGAATTGAAAATGCAATTAGGTTAATATCTCATCTCCGCAAGACGAGAGCTGCTTGAATCCACGCTGTTTTACCACACTAGAAATCTTTCATGACATCTTCATAGAGTCGTTTGCACTTTGTCAACCTTAAATAGCCTCTTTAATAATTTGCAGATGGCTTTTCATCTGGGAGGGGCCCGTTTCAATCCCTGGGCCGTTACCATAGCGACTATGAGGCGCAAAACGCATGAAGATGAAGACGAAAGCTTGCAAAAAAAAGCTCTGAGTGCCACATAGAGTTAGCATTGTTCGGGAAAGTAAGGTCGCTCAATGCCGTGCGTGTGTGGGCTGAGTGTGGAGAACTGATTGCGAGTGTGACTGCTAGATTATAACTCTAAAAAAATAAGACTTTGATAGTCAGTGGAACTCGTCCAGCTCATAAATGTAGATATGTTGTGGAACCCGTCCAACTCATAAATCTCACAGGCATGGAATTAGCCCTCTGTTTTTCTAACAGGCCAAGTCAAATGCTTCTGCCATGGCTCTGTGTGTTTGAAGCTTTTTTTAGACCTTCCAGCCTGTTTGCATGTTTGTGACAGCCCAGTAATTAACATAAATAGACAACATTACTAAATGCGTAACAGATGAAGAAATCATGCACATAATCTTTACCTTATTTTTGCCCCTCTGAACCATGTATATCATTGTGTCCTCGCTGTAATGACATAAGGTTAGATAAGGTTAACATTAAATTAAGGAATAAAGTAGGTTAAAGTCTTAGTTTAAAGGGGCCTTCTTGCATACCCCCCCCCCACCCCCCCCACCCCCCCGCCACACACACGCCAAAGAAAGTAGTGCAACCTCCTTCTTGCAACACCAAAGCCAGTTTATGAGGAACTTTGCCACTCCCTATTCTTTCCATTACATCAAAAAATCACTGAAAACACCCAAAGGCATGCATGAGTGAGTCCCATTTGAGTAGGTAATTTTTTGTGAAATTCTAAACATTTCACAATTTGTACGGGTGGTAGATGGACTTCAAAATACCAGTGACCAGTAACCATGCAGAGTAAATTTGACACATACACACAGATTGGAAAACCAAATATTCACCAGATGCACACACACATCATTATTTACACATTGTTCAAAATATGTTCAAAACATGTTTAAATACAGAATCCAAGATAACCTCTCTCAAGATAACCACTCTTCTTTGGTGAGATTCCAGGCTTTTAATGTGTTCCAGCTCCTCCCCTGATAATGTTCAGATGTTCCTTCATCAAGGGGGAACCCTGGCATGTGTCATTTGCTCCACCTCCCTACTGCCACATTAGTAAAACCTGAAAAGCTCAAACAGAATCCTAAATAAATTTCCCAAATAAAAGATACTGGCTATTTAAGCTACTCGATTAAAAAAAAAAAAACTCAAAAGGTTTATGCTGCTTGTTTATGCCAAGTTGCCATACACCTTTCAGATTTTTTGACAAAACAGTTGGCAAGTAAATGTCCAAAGGGTGCTTTATGACTACCATATTTCAGTGGGCACTAGCATGACAAGGCATGCCCAGCTAAAGACATAAATCTCTTAATCTGTATCAGCCATGTAGAGCTACAATCATGCAGAGTTGTGGTGCAGTGGTTAGCACTGTTGCCTCACAGTGAGAAGGTCCTGGGTTCGATCCCCGGATTGGCCACAGGTGCCTTTCTGTGTGGAGTGGGTTTCCTCCCACTGTCCAAAAGGCTTGCAGTATGTTGATTGGATTGGAAAAATTGCCCATAGGTGTGAATGTGTGTATGAATGGTTGTCTGTCTGTGTGTTGCCCTGCAATGGGTTGGCTTCCTGTCTTGGGTGTACCCTGCCTTAGGCCCGCAGTCAGCTGGGATTGGCTCCAGCTTCCCCGTGACCCGGAAATGGAAGAAGTGGTTGTAGATGGATGGATGGATATCAATGAAAAAAAAAAAAAAAACTTTGACAAACACTATATTACCATATTGCATCGCAGCAGAGGTCATAATCAAAGCCAATGGGCAGTTGCTTTAACAATTTGAGTTGGCAAGTTCTCTGTGCTTGTTCATTGTAACTGACTGCATCTTACAGATGTAAAAGGTCTGTCAGGGTATTTCTTTAATATTTACTTAAAATTCCTTTGAATACTTGAGTGCTGCTTGTAATTGAATAATTCAGTTGGTGCATTTTAGAACATAACTAGATGGGTATTGGGACTGGGCCATTATCTATAATGAATTTAACTTACAGGCAAAAGAAGACAAGTTTATTAGCACGTTTTCATGCACAACATAGTTAAACTTGCTGTACATAGAATTAAAAAAATTATGAATTTAATGAAGAGTAAAATGAACAAGTAGTAATACAGTTCTAAAAAATTTTTAGCTCCTGCATTTTAGAACATAACTATATGGGTATTGGGACTGGGACTGAGCCTTCATTTACAATGAATTTAACTTGCAGGCAAAGGAAGGCAAGTATATTCACACTTTTCATGCATAACCTCACTGAACATGCCCTACAGAGCTTTAAAAAAAATAAAAATCAAGACTAAAAAGAACAAATAATAATTAAGTGCTAAAAGGGTTCTATGCAAATATGTTCTACTTCTGCATCTCAACGTCTCATTCCCGGTCTAACATGCAGTTCATTCTTTTGCACAGTAGGCAATATTCCCTCTTCATTCAAATAAATGAACATCTCTTCAGGCTTGCTTTTGTTGATGTTAGTGATGTCAGGCTGAACTAAAGTCTTAGGAGAGGAGCATAAGCACAGGTGGTTTACCCTCATGAAGTGAGGCTAGAAAATGGTTTGTCTTGCTGAAATAACATTTCTGAAGCCTCAAGTAGGGTAGACTTTCATCGTAAGTGCATGTTTTCTCCCTGCGCTTACATACATGCTATTTTAAGCTGTCATTTGAAAACACAGAGGCATGGGCTGGAGATTTAAAGCTACATTCAAGGATTAAAAAAGTGCACTGGCACTAAATACTCCATTAAATATAAAAGTTTAAGGCATATCACCTTCTTAAGAGTTATAGATAGAGCTTTTAATGCAGGAACAGCCATAAAAGGATGAGATTTTAAAGCTATAAATGGGCCTGTATCTTTAATGGAATATGTGTAGAGGTTGGGAAAGTTCCACAAAGTGTCTTGAGAAAGAGTATGTTATGATGAAAAGCCCTTTATCAGCTGTAGCAGCGAACTGCTTCTGAATTACTAATGGATACACTGCCCTTTTATAGTCACCCTCCACCCCACCCCCCTGTTGCTTACATAGGCATTTTCATTTATAGACTGTAGTCCAGGGTGTTTCCAGAGGTGGACAAAGTACACAATTACAGGACTTGAGTTAAAATATAGATTTATAGATTGGAAGATACTCCTGGATTAAAACATATTCTTTTGACTTTATTGAGCAGTGATAACTCTGCATTTTCTCTAGCTAAATATTAACTAATGTCTGCATAGGATTTAAACCCAATCTTATTTCCCAGCTGGTTTAAAAGCTAACAAGTTCATGCACAGGTTCTTGTGCAGTTATGTGCCTCTGTTACCAGATTCATCACCATATTACTCCTAAAGTTGCTCACTGCATCAAATATGCTCCAGTAAGCATCAAAATGCTGTCTCAGTTTTGATACATTTTGAAGGCATTGATGAGGAACCTCTGTCTTCATCTTTATCAGCTTTCTTTGCTGTAGTAGCAGCTATCATTACAACTGCCAAGTTCAGTTGATCAAAAAAAAAAAATCCATCACTCTCTTTAAACTTGACTAACAGTGTAGTTTGATACACTTGTTATTTGATGTGATTGTTTTTACTCCTGTGATGAACACAATATGGTCTATCACCTTTTAGGAAAGAGAATTTGTCTGCTGACATCACACAGTTGTTCTTCAAAGCAAAAAGTACATTTACATTTACATTTACTCATTTGGCTGATGTTTTTTCCTAAGCGACTTCCAGGACTGAAGAAACAATCAAGCATTAGTGCTGCATAGGGCAACACTGAAGTTGGTGTTACAAGGAAGACCAACGCATTTCTCGTAATTGTAAAATAAATAACAACAGACAGCGACTACTACAATAAATGCATGTGCCAGGTGCTTACAATAACTACTACAATATAACCAGTTGACAAGGGCTACAGTAAAACTAAGTGGAACATTACTATCTGGGTGACATCCAGTCAGTTATTAGGTAGCAATAGTTTGTACATGACTGCTAGGCTTATGTGATGAGGTGGTTGCGGAACAGTCTTGAGACGCTTCTTGAACATGGACAGAGACTCAGCTGATCTTGTGTCACTAGGTAGCTTATTCCACCATTGAGGAACAATGAAGGAGAAGAGTCTGGAGTGGTGTTCAATTCCACAAGGGGATGGAATCTCCAAACACTGGTAATGGTTTGAGTAACGGTAACCTTCATACCACCAGTGAAAGGATATAATTATTATTAGGCATATATTTGTGTGATGGATAATTCTCAGTACAGCAGTGACACTGAAATGTTAGTGGAATACAGTGTGTGTGTGTGTGTGTGCTGCAGAGAATGGATCACACACAGCAGTGCTAACAGAGTTTTTGCACAACTCAGTGTCCTTACTGAAGTGTGTGAAAAGTCCACCGAGAAAAATATCCAGCCAAGAGAGTCCTTCAAAATCTTCAACAGGATAACAAAGACCCCCCACAAAGAAAGAGAACATCTCCTTTTCTATCCTTTCACACTCCTCTTCCTTTTCTTTTACTTCCAGCTAGCACAATCAAAGACCCAGTTTCTTCTGGATTGTAAGCCGATAAGATTTTTTACTACATGCATTTACATTTGGTATTCCAACCTCTCAGTAGGCAATCAGATTCAAATACAATTACCATGTGCAGAGTAATTTGCAAATAAAATGATTACATGCAAGGCAGCCAATAAAAACAGAGGTCATTTATCCATATCAGACTTATAGACACTGTAGTTTAATAAACAAACAAACAGTTCCACTCTGGGAACTGGATTGGGAAACCATCATGTTAATATTGGTACATAAACCCAAACACATATTATAAGCAAACCAAGATAAAAATACAAGAAAGCTAAAGGCTTGTTATTTGTTGTCTTACGACTTATTCAGTAAAGTATACAAATGTTCATATGGGCTATTAAACTAATGTGTAAAGTAAGTTACAACAGTGAGGAACTGAAATGGTTTCTCAGGGTATAACAGGTTAAATACAATAGTTGAAACTTGGTTGAAAAGCTTTTGCAATGGATGACTGGCTGAAGTCTGCTACCCATAAATATCACCAGACAGTGGCTCTCAGGTCTAAGGCAACCAATTTTCTGCTTGTTTTGGAGGATTTGTGTCTCCTGCTCTTCACTTCAGAAAGTGAAAATCATGTTCAGCAGGTTCAGGTCAAGGCAATAACTTTCAAGAACAGACCCAGCCAAAAACAGTCAAGAACATTCCACTTTTCAGCCCTAAAAAGACAATCCCATAAATGCTTTGGTTGTATGTTTTTTATCATTGTCCTGTTTCAAGGAGAAACCACTCAATGAGTTCTCAAGCACTTTGTCGTTCAGTGGCTCACTTCAGAATGTATGTGCTTAGACACACTGAACGTGTCTAACTGTCTAAATTTTAAAGGAACTAAAGATAAAATACATGCTATAAAACCTTTTATGTCACATTATTTTTTGGTGGCACAATTCTTGATATGGTAAAATGTAAATACACAATAAATAGTAATGTAGTGTGTAATATAGTGCACAGTAAATGTAAATATAGAGTAAATGGTAATGTGAAGTGTAATAAGGTGTACAGTAAATGAACAGAATATACAGTAAAGTGTAAAAATACAGTAAATAGTACTGTAGTGTGTAAAATAGTAAACAGTAAATGGAAATATGCAGTAAAGAGCACAGTACTTTGTAATATAGAGTGCAGTAGTAAAATCTGTAGTAAAGAGAAACAAGGAGGTAGAGGTTATTTCTTAACAGCTCTAATAATAAGAACCTGCTTCACTATGGCCACATGAGGGGGCTCTAGCTCTTTTTCCTCCTCCCCTTTACAGTTCTCTTACTGTTGCATACTCTGTTTTTATCTGGCTCATGTCTGTTTTTTTCTCTCTATAGTTTGCAATTCCTCTCCCTTTCTCAGTGTCTGCTCCTCCTACTTGTGTGCAGGAACTGTTT
>JBBPDA010109807.1:0-10049 GCA_037974385.1 Arnoldichthys spilopterus
AGAGAGAGAGAGAGAGAGAGAGAGAGAGAGAGAGAGAGAGAGAGAGAGAGAGAGAGAGAGAGAGAGAGAGAGGCTAATTGAACTCTCATGGACTCCTGGAAACCACATTACCAGGCCCAATACAACACACACAAATGCTTTCTCTATTCTCCCTCACCCTTTCATTTTTAATTTGTTTTACTTGTTATTTTTGTTTAATTTGTTATCTATTGGTTATTTAGAGTATCCAGTCAACCTACTGCCCCGGAGAAAACCCATGCTGACATGGGGAGAGCTTGCCACACTGAAAGGCAGCCATGACGGACACGAGGACTGAACACAGGACCTAGTTTTTGTGTATTTTCTCGTTTGCATAGCACCTTGAGTGACTGCAGTGTATAAAGGAAGCACTGTAAAGTTGCCTACCCTTTAAAATCAATGAGGACTGCTGTGGACTACTGATTTGCATATTACTCCCAACATAGTAATCTTATTTCAGTTTGGCTGACCAGATATGCATTCTACTATTGGGTATAAATGCATTTGACTAAAGTCTGGTCAGGACACAATCCAGATACTAACAACATGAAGTGGCCAGGTGTAAATGGGCACAGTATGTAGGAAACTGAATAATAATACTGGCCCATTTAAGTACAAATAATATCATCTACATGGTGTCTTTGCCTTTGTCTCATGTGTTCATAATAAACATACATTTTGGCTAATAAATCTCACCAAAAAGGCTATATAGAATAGAACAGTGCAAGGACACATGGCTCCCCTTTTGCTGGTACACTAAACTCCACATGCTCACACACCGTTGGCATGCAGCTGGGTATGTGTATACATTCAAGATACTGTAAATGTTAGCAAGAGGGCAATGCTCTGAAAGTCTCCCATTGATCCTGCCCTAATGACTTGCTGACCAAAAGACACTTTAAACAGACTCATACACACACAGCTGTTCAGCGAGCATGCTTTCACTGTCAGCTTTAGTTTTACTGTTTAGTTTCAGGGAGGGAGTGTGTGTGTATGTGTGTGAGAGAGAGAGATAGAGAGAGAGCATTAATGTCTGTCCTACTGCCATTGTGTATTTAATGTTTTATTGTAGCGTGATGTTAACTCCCATTTCCTTAATTTGATTGATGGCTCTAGATAATGCTGAGTTCTAATGCTTCAGTTACAGCAGTCCTGTAGATCCATGTGGCCTGTAAACAAATCAGATGGACCAGTTTAAAAAAATCTTCCCCCTGACACCGTGTGTTCTAATGCCATTTAGCAAAACTCAGATTAAATCTAAATAAGCAGCTCTGGTTGTGCTCCTCATGTCGAGAAGACCCAGCATAAAGATGACTGCGCTCTGGAAAGGTCAGCAGCAAACTGCGTCAAAGTTGAATTTAATTTGCCTTAAATTCAGAATAATGTCGGCTTTGTACTTTAATTTTTGCTTTAGTTCTGCACAATGTGTTCATGTCATAAATAAACTTCAGTACTGACCATCAGGAATTCAAATATAATTTCCCTGTCACAATGAGTAGAGAGACTTTGACTGGTCACATGCTGCAAACATGGCAGAAAAGGGCTTTTCTCACAGCAGTAAACCCCCGATTTCCAGTAAACGGTAGTAATTAGAATCATTAGAAGAAAAAGACTGACCGGTATTTAAAAGCCCAGCCCCCCTGGGAGCACTGATTTTAGTTACTGCTACCTGGAAAACAACACTGGAGGCGTGGAGGCCTCTTGTTCTGTTGGCTCTCTGACTTCTTAACCATTCTCAATGGAGAAAAATCTGCATGGTCTCAGAAAAAAAGCCATGACTATAGAGCTGGAAATCACACAATTTATATACAAAAATGTATTTTTGACATAAAAACAGGAATGCACTTAACCTTTGGATGAACTGAGGGAGATTACTACAGACTTTTAAAATAAACATTCAGTATAATTTCTATAACACCATATGGATCATTTTTTCACATTTGTTCTTTTAGTAAATGCTGTTCTTTGCTAAACAATGTGCAAAACCATGTGCTGTATATTCCCTGAAGTATTGTTTCTCTGATTGAGCAAATGTGTCTCAAACAAGCCTTACACTTGTAAATCCTCTCCCTAAGGCTCAGTGATGTCATTGCTCTTACTGTAATTTAAATGCCGTGAAAGCACATGCAGTACACATGGCTGTAGACTTAATGCAAAGTAACTGAGTCTCTTTTAGACCAATGACTATATTCACTAAAGACCTACACATACTGCAGTATACACGTGCAGTATGGGCCTAATGTGGCAAATATGTATTGAAGTCAAGATGTAACGGTACACTGAAGTCATAGTTTGGTTCACAGCAAGGTTGAGACATGATGGTTTGGTTTTGTTTGAGGAAAGAAAAGCTATGATATAGCTCGATAGACATCCACTCTCACACAGGCCATATTCTTACACGGGGCTGTTAAAGAACAAGCGAGAATTGTGTTATTGTGTTATAAAATATAATTACAAACTTAAAATAAAAATAGCAAATCTTTTGTGTCAGAAAGAGTATTTTTTATTTGGTTCATGTACTTTTGCAGCTTCATTCTAAATATAAGGAGCTCAAACATTTTCAGCCAGACACCAATCAGCTTGAGCTTAGCTCAGCATGGCATGTTACCTTGCTACTGGCTTACAGCTTAAGGCTTATGGGTGGAACTTCTTGTGAAAGTTGGTTCTGGATTATTTTAGTCAATCTTCGCACACAGGCTACTGAACCGTGACAGTTTCAGACAAATACATGTATCGTTGCACCCTTACCCATAAGTCAGTATAAATGCAGAGCACTGTGCAAAAATGCACACAAAATCTTTTCATCATCCAGATATTATGAGTCTCGGGTTACAAATGCACTGCTCCATGACAACCACAATGCAGTGTATGCACTCACTCCTGCTCTCTGTCACACATGCTCTCTCTCACTGTACTTATGCATTAAGAGCTCTAGTGGACGGAGAGAGTCTCTCATAATGCCACACTATCCAGCATAGTGCTCGAAACTGCGAGGCGTACAAGCAGCAGTGGCAGACTGAGCTCCAATCAGTGCCCTCATTACAGAAACCCACTAGGGGACGAGCAGAGCACTAAGAAGGACAAATGGCTTTTAATACATGAAGGGCAAGTGAGTTTTTTTTAAGGCATCACAGCACAAAATTTACGCAAACTCAGGGTTACTTCAAATACTTTCTGAGTACCAAGATTTTGGCACTTAACACATTAAAGTCCATATCTAAAGTGTTACATTTCTAAGCCTGCCTGAGCACAAATGTGAAGAAAATTAGAAGTTATTTACTTGTCGTTCTCAAACTCTATCCTTAAAAATGTGGATTCTGACTCCTGGACACACTGAAGGGGGGTGGGTGGGCTTAGAACTGATTTGAGACCCATCGATCTAAGGTACAACAACAAGTTTCATAATCAGAACAAGTTCTGTGACATTTTCTTATCCTCATAAAGCTGGCTGCAGGCATGTAAGGTGCAAAGTACTTCTTATTGGTTAATAAGGATATAATGATTTCCACCTGCGATGGGTTTGCCTCCTGTCCTGGGTGAACCCTGCCTTAGGCCCACAGTCAGCTGGGATTGGCTCCAGCTTCCCCGTGACCCGGAAACAGAAGAAGCGGTTTAGAAAATGGATGGATGGAAGGATGATTTTTTTTTTAATTTTGAGTTTTAATATTAGAGTTACTTTCAACATTCTCACAATATTTCTATTAAAATGTGAATAAAGGTAAATTACAGCCATGTTCAGTAGTAGCATAATCTACTAATGAGACTAGATCTGAGAGCAAAGGAAGAGTGTGGCATGTGACCTGCAAGTGCTCTACGAGATTGTTGATCCGTGCTTGTTATTTACAAGCTTTGGTGTCCAGAAATGCAGTTGCATCAGATGCCAAAATGAACAGAATCCTCATACTCCATGATACATTGCCCCAGTGTCACATTTCTGCACTGTGATCATTTTCTAATGTACTATTCCTCTCCTCGAGGTCAATGACCCTTTAATCAGACTTTAAGAACGTGTGGTTCTCAGATACTCAGGAATTTATCATTTGAACTAACTGAACCTACCGTAAGCCGCTGCGACATCACAAATAGTTATGCTGCATTCCACTGCCATTGCCATGACCATATTTCTCAAAGCAGATTATTCAGCAAGGCAGAAAAAAATCAAAGAGCTTTGTGTTGCTTATAAGACCTCAGGTACGCAAAAGCAGTTCAAGAGAAAAGTACTTCAGACCCTTTCTGTGTGCCATTTCCCAGGGTGAGGAAAGATGCTTACTGATCATGACTCAGTGTTCCCTCCTTAACAATAGACCATTGAATCTCCCACCAAGTTTTTTTAAGCACTTCAGGGCTATTCAGCTCACTTTTCCCAGCACACTATTTAGAAACAACACAGCCGCTGCGTAGGGTGGCTTGTACACACGTGTTCTCAGCCCACACTGTTTCTGTATGTTGCCCAGAAATGGACAGATTCTAGGGGTCCAGGTTAGGAGTAGTGTGGAAAACATTTTTAAGAAACACAATAGAACTATGGCAGTTGGTCCTGAGAGTATACAGGAACAGAATACAGGAACAGTTGGATCAACAGTGATGGAGGCTAACAAAGGCTAAGGGATGAGATTAGTCTGGCCACAAGACGACACAGTACAGAGCGCAGATCAATTTCCCTGAATCAATTTTCCTGAAAGACCACACACAGTCACATACAAGAGCTGCAGGAGACTGATTCTTATTTCAAATCCTAAAACAGCAGCTGACTCAGCAAAAAGAATGAGGAATTCACTGACACTTTGACACGGTTTATGTGCTGGTGAAATCCAGTGGTCCTTTTTTCCATACAGAAGAGCAGGACAACACTGTGGCTATAAAAAGGACATCATTACATCGAAATACAACCACATATGAATATAGAAATATTTACTTTATGCTCATAAAAGAACTTATATGAACACATACATGATTTAATCACCCAAGCGGATGCTGAGACACTGTTATTTGCACGGCTTGAGCTTTGAGCTAATCTATAAATGGACATGAAATTATAACTTCATAAATAAAAAACATGGCTGCCATTAGGCAAGCAGCTTTCAGCAGACATTTTATGGTCGTAGCATTAGCCAACTGTTATTACATTTCTATTAAGACCTTCGGTGCTAGGACCTCTAAATATAAACCTTGCCTGACATGCCCACAAATGGCTAATCATCTAATGGATACACCATGTCTTTCCACATGTAATCTATGCTGAAAATGAGAACACTTTCATACTAAGCCATCAAAGAGTCCAATGCTATGCGTTACGACACAGCCTTACACCAGGATTCAGGATCAGTCAAGTGTCATGGTTACCACTGAATTTATCTCAGTTATCTAAAGCTTCAGACAGCCCTTTAGACCCAGAGCAGTTAAAACTCTGCAATGAAATATGATTGGTTTCTACCTCTATTTCCAGACTGTGCAAAAAACCTGTGGAGCTATTAGCAAAACCTCTTGCCTGAAAAAAATGAATGTTGATGAAATGAATATGGGAGATGTGCTTGAGCCTGATGTTGATCAGCTGTTGGCTGTAGCCACTTTTTTGAGCCATGTTGTTTTAATTCGGCAACTCTAAGAAGGCACTTAAAGCTATAAGGACAACTGTTTCTGCGGCAGTGAATCTTTTATGACAAACGCTAATATATTATTATATGCTTATATGGCCAATACAATCCGCTCGTCTTTGAGCTTTAATTTGTTTTGGTCTAATGGGAAACAAAGTCTGGTGTTAGCCTTTTGGAGAATGAAACTTTTCCTTTAAAAGAGTAGTTAAGTTCTTGATAGTATGTCTATAAAGGCATACATTTTTGCTTGCTTGCTGAAGCACCGAACATTAGTTTTATTCTGTTGGGGGTCCCTGGCCAAGGCAAGCGATCTGAAGACAAGGCTGGGCGATGTAGCCGAAAATGTTCATGAGATGATACCAATAGGCCTAGATATCACTATACAGGGTTTGAAATAAGCAGAGGTTTCCTCCAGTCACATTCACAAGTCAGTTTACCTGGTTAAAGTGTTACTTTAGCCAATAATCTGAAAATAACTAACAGGAAATATGAGGCTAGTCAACAAAAGCAATACTGGAACGCTATTCCCATGCCTATTAAAAAACTCTTTTATTTGTGGTGCTGTGTTAATGTGGTGATTTAGTGAAGAATAATGATTGATGAGCTCTTCTTATATAAAATTAATGGTGACAAAGGCAAACTCAGCTTCAGGATGATCACACTCTCCTCTTCTTTAACTGAATCTCTCCATCACAAAATAATAGAGACAGTAATAAATGTAGTATGTGTATGTAATGTAAATCTTTAATATATTAGACATGTTATTCAGTCATATACATTACTCTGAATCATCCTATTGTACTCTGTAAATGAAGTCACAGGTCAGCATTTTCAATACTAACACTATGGGGCTCTTATTTTGAAAAGTAGTCTCAAAATTAACAATTCATGACAGAACCCAATGTAAAATAACAGAAAAATTTCATAAATCTGACAATCTTTGTTTTATAATGATCCCATATTAAAAAAGTTTGATCTCACAGCCCTACACACAGAGTCACAGATGAAAAGAAAGAAGTCAAACTCACCAAGAATGGAAAATATGAATTCCATATAAAGATAATTTTCTAAAATGTCACTATGCTCAAAATGTAATAATTGGTATGAAACTCACCTAATATTTTGATCAGTGAATTTTCTTGAGCTTATTAAGCTTATTTTGTTGGGGACAAAAGAGAAAACGACATTTATCTCCAAGGAGAAATGAGGCTTTGTGCCAGAGAGAACTAGAGCTAATTTCCATCTGCATTAGTTCACTTTGTTAAAGGACTCAAAATCAATATGGACGGTAGAGAAGAGTCAATGGCATTTTTCATTACACAATCACAAATTTATTCAGCTTTAACATTTGCAGTTTGCAATGATTTCCATAATAATAGAAATTTATAGACCGCGACAACCTAGTCGCTTCTGACCTGTGCCACAGCATGACAACGGTTTACACATCCTCCAGCCATTCAGCTCTCAAAAACGCGCGCCCACACACACACACACACACACACACACACACACACACACACACACACACACACACACACACACACACACACACACACATGTCTAGGTCCTGCATCACTTGTCTGCACAGCAATAATTGCTTTTGACACAAATGTAATACTGGGGAAAGAAACAGGAGGGTTCATGCCAGCGAGTATGTGGATGAACACACATTGGCTCTTTACCTGTGATCTATTTATAATCACAGGGTGGGGAAAAATATATGTCAAAGAGAGGCACAGACAGCTGTAATGTCATTCTACTGTAAGACTACAGACAGATATATGGTAAAGACTGCAACCATATACAAGCTGGCAAAAACCATTTCAGTTCATTACAAACAGTTACCTCTATCTGTAGAAACGGATGGAGAAAAAGTGAATGTGGATGTTTGATGAATGTATGGGTCATTGGGATTTAATCCTTTAGGTCGGGACGAAGCTGAGCATTGTGTAGCTACAGTGGGGTGATTTGGTAAAGCTGAAACTATCTGCCTCTGACTGGAATTCTGATAGAGAGGCCATTAAATACAGCTTAGGAAAAGACAAACCGAGGCAGGTACACAGAGACAGACAATATGTTTAACACTGGAAGTGAAGAATAGGTTACTGCTATCATGATACCCCACAATATGCTTTTCTGAGTATATAATGAATATTGCTATAATAATTAACACTCCTACAACACTGAATATCTGCATCAATATTTATCTTAACAAATGAATAAACTATACCAGTTACAAAAAGCCTTTAATCAAGAACAGCAACAACCAGTGCACAGTAACGGCATAACTCATAACGTGGGCAGTGGTGGCCTAGTGGTTAGGACACTGCCTTTAGGACCGGAAGTCCCAGCCCGGGCACTACTGAGGTACCCTTGAGCAAGGTACCGTCCCACTACACTACTCCCCGGGTGCTGTTGGTAGCTGCCCGCTGCTCCATGTGTGATATGCATATGCATTATATGTTAAATGCTTAGTATGCTAAACTTTAGAATCAAAAATCATCCACTTAAATATGCAGGAAATAATATTAAATGTATATTCATAAATAAGTTAAGAGTAAAATGTCTATGAATGTGTTTTACACGTCAGATAAATAAAATTGCATTGTTTTATTGTTTAATGAAGAAAACCATGCAGCCTTAGAAAACCTTAAGTATAAAATGGATCAGAACTGCAGTTGGTTACATGTCTTGGAGTAGTTTTACACCAGCGAAGTTCTTCGGGTTTGTGTCGAGCAGAACAACTGAGCTTTTCTCCTGTGTTCACACTGCAGTTTTTCCTGCTGCTGTACTTCACTATCCTCTACTGCTTAGTTGCTTCTCACTAGTTGGTTTTTAAGCTAAATAATCTACGTTGCTTTTCTGTAAAACTGACAATATGTTGATAATGGTGTTAATGGTACTAATGGTAAATGAATAACATTAATACTAAATCATTGAAAATGATTAGTATTCACGGGATAATGTTCTAAAACACATTATGGCTGATCAGAATGTTTCTTCACTTTAGCATTTAACCAGCTGCCATGTAATTTTTTTTATTATTATTTTTTGTCTTTATCGTATTCATATTTATCTTTTTTTTTCTGTCACTGCCTTTATGCAAGTGGTTACTTTATATTGAATATATTTAATATAAATACCTTTTTTTGCTAAGCTGGTGTTTCTTGTCTTTAACTGCAAATGACTCTGAGGTACATTACATTTATTGTTAGTATTATTAATAATAATTTATAATAATAATTATTATTAATAATAATAATTATTATTATTATTATAATTTTATAATTATTATTATTATTTATTTATTTACTTTTTTTTATCAAATTTAGTTTTCAAGTGTTGGTGCAACTGGTGGTCTTGGAGGCACACTACCCTGCACATTTAAGGGGTTTTCCCTGATTGGATCAGGTGTGTTGCTGGGCAATGAGCCTCCAGGAGCAGAACTGGGAAACACTGCCTTACAAGAATGATAAAAAAAGAAGATGGTACAATATCCCATTATAATAAACCCTGTGAAGACAGTGGGGGGTCTGTTCTAATGGTCAGGAGAAGTCCAGTCCACCACTTAGGTGCCAGAACTTGTCTGATCCTTGATGTTCTCCAGTCACTTTACATCTTTACCTGAGACCAGGTGTAACCCGGATTCCAGTAACAGATGCATATTTTCATGTATTTGCTTCAAAATATTAGATTTTTTTGGCTTTTTGGTTCTTTCCTTTTCTTTTTGTCCAATCACAAACACAAGAATCACACACGGCGTCTGCTCACTGGCCCACGGCTCCTCTGAAGCTCATCAATATTGAAAGCCGGTTTGTTTTTCACCACACAAGTCAGTCTGGCTCGGCTGCTTTCGCTGCAGCCATTCAGAGCAGATTTACTGGCGCTCATACAGTTTTACGGCGAGCTTGCGCGGGGAACAAAGCGAGAATTGAAAGGGAGCCTCACAAATCTCGTGTCAAGGCACATTTAACCCAGACTCACTGTGCTTTGTAACGCAGAAGGCGTCCGGCTGAAATGGAGAGGTGACTTATGGGGGGGGGGGCTGCAAAGCCATCTCAGACCATCACACACACACACACACACACACACACACACACACAGCACATTTCCGTCAGTGTGGAGAGAGCTGGCTGCTGGGTTTAGGGCTGTGGTGAGCCAGGTAAACCCACACCAGAAAACGTAGAGACGCATGTGAACGTTGAGGTACAGGGCTTGCGCAAAAGTCCGTAGGGGTGTAGTTGTAGTAGTTCTAGGGGGGAATTGCCCTTTAAAAAGGCTGCAAGTTTGGACGGTGCATGCAGCACGTCAATTTCTGCCAAAATTCTGATAAGCACAAAGACAATGTCGTCATTTCATTGACATCAAGGTTCAGGTCTAATAAAGACACTGATCCATATTCACTACTACAGTGAAGGATGAAGCTCAAACCCCACA
>JBBPDA010109808.1:0-10048 GCA_037974385.1 Arnoldichthys spilopterus
ACATTTCATAGAATTTTTATTTATTATTACTTTTGTCTGATTAAAGTTATTTTTGTGACCATTTTGAGTTTTTCTTATATTGACTGAAGGGTACCAACAATTTTGTCCACGTGTGTATACAGCATTTGGCTAGTAGTATTTTTTGCTCATATTTTCACACTCTAAAGATGTATTTCATTGACTGCACCTCAAAATCTAGCACATAAAAAAACTCACGCAAGCCCAAACTGAGCCCAGTGTTTTGCATGAAAAGTTGGCTCGACCCTGACCCGAAACCCAATATTCATTCAGGCCTCTGCAGGCTTGGGTCAGAGGGCAGCCTTCAAATCTGTATTATAGTCTTGACCAGATCACTTTAAGAAATGGACCTGGGACAACAAGCCTATGTTGTGTCGAACCAAACTCAAACTGTGCTGTAATAGTCTTGATCACACACACACACACACACACAGTCACTAGGCTCAAGGCCTGGTGTCAAAGTGTGTGCTCTCTGCCTGCGAGAAGGCGCTAGATGTGACATTAATGCATCTGACGAAAACAAAAATGGAGAATTGTGTGAATTTGTGCGAATACAGCAGAAGTGAGAGACCGAGAGAGAGAGTGAGAGAACGAGGGGAGCGAGAGACAGTGTAAGAGATGGCAGAGTAAGGGAGACAGACTGAGAAGTGAGATCAAACAACTGCTGCGAGTGACAGATGTGTAATGTATGTGTACGGTGGAGATGGAGGAGCGTGTGAACGTTAAGCAAGAGGAACAATGCGTTCCTGCTAGAGCAAGAGATGCTCCCACTGCACAGAAACAGACAGCATGCAACAGCTTGCTGCCAGCAGAACACAACACAGTGTATGACCCTCTTTTCAGCTAGTTGCCAGGGCAATAGAGCAATTTTATTCATCACAGTGGCAATAGCAAAATGATTCAGTTATGTCTTGTGTGTCTTCAGTCCTAATTATGATGGTAATGAGCCAAATATTATGCTTTAAATGGGCCCTTAGTAAGACTTGACTTGCATGGATCTCCAGCCTACTGCATACTCTACTGATGTTTTGTACCAGTTGTCCCTGTGTTATGTTTACTTACTTGTTACTGATTTTACTCTGGAGTCCAGAGGTAATCATTTCATGACATATGTAGCACTACATTGGGAGCCATCTTGGAATCCCCCATGAACCATACGCCACATTGTGGCCCAGTGTAGGACAATCAGTCGGAATATCTTCTTCTGTCTAGTTTAAAATATAACTTTTAATCTACACTGCAACGATTACAGTAGTTATTTTTCGGGGTGTAATAGTTATCCCCGTCGGTTTACTCCTCGGCCTCTGAGCCATTGGTCTGTTTTAATCCCAGATCCCCTTGGAAGAAATCCTTCAAATTCAGATTTTTTTCTTCTTTAACAAAATTGTTGACACTAAAAATCACATTTAATATTAATTAGAATCCTGAGGCTCAATTACATGAGCCTTGATCGCAATCCCATGGCTCAAGCCCATTTAACCTTGATTGGAATTCGGTGGCTCAAGCACATTTAACCTTGTCTCCTATTAAAAATGCATGGAGCTTCATAAAGAAGAGAATCACTATGGACTGCTGAGCAGCTGAAGTCTTGTATCAAGCAAGAATGGACAAACCTTCCTTTTGCAGAACTACAACAATTAGTCTCCTCAGTTCCTAAATGGTTAAACAGTGTAATCAAAGATAAACACACCTCTGTTCCAACTTTTTTGGAGTGTGTTGCAAGCGTCAAATTCTAAATTTATTTACACTTACAAAATATGTTTAAGATGATCAGGGAAACACTGGAAAGTCATACTTACATAGTTTTTACTGCACTTTATGAAAAATCCTAACTTTTCTGGAAATGGGCTTTGTAAGTCTGAAAGAGATGAATAGCTGTGTACCTATCTAGACTGCACACTGTGGTTGAACAGAGATCAGCAGACTCTCTCAATGAGGCAAAAAAAACCTCACAGTTTAAAAAATCACAGCCATAGCTTAGCTTGCCGAACCAGAGATTTGAGTTTTGGTTCAGAACTGTTACATCACTGATCATTAATGAATAAAATAATTACTATTAATGACCTGTAATTCCAAACGTTTCACCGGTTTGGAGCGTTAGCTCAGTAGTCAGACGTCTGCTTGGACTCCACTGTCTGGTCTCATACACACCAGGATATTGCGCGGAGTTGCTCTCAGACATGCTCTTTCATATGCTGCTTGTTTCTTATTCCTGCTCGAAATCCGCCCGAGTTCCGTGACCAAAATGGATGCGAACTAGATCAGCCAAGCTCAGATGCAAGTTTTCTGATGAAAAAAAAATGGAGCTCTTTCGTTTCAGGGCTGTTTAATGTTTGATAAAGGATTACCTGGGACCCATTAAAGCGGAGAAGCAGCAGAGCTTCGCCTACAGATCCGCTGTGCTTTTTGAAGCTGTGCTGAAAAAATAAGCAGCTGCTGCGCAGAAAGGTTTTGATGTTCTTCCATAATGTGGTTCCCTACTTTGTGCAAAGCTCGTTTTGTCTCTTCTTCACTTCACCACTTTATAGCTGGAGGTTCATTTTCTGCAGGAAGCTGTTACATCCCCTCAGCTGCCTCATTCAAATTCAGCCTGAATGTGTTTTAGCGTCATGCTTTAAAGCACGAGTGGTTGTTGTTAAAAGAATTGTTTGGCGAAAGATCAGGTTTACACAGTTTTCCTGTTGCCCTAAACGATCAGCCCAGATGTTTTTGCTGTCCGGACCATGCTTCTTTAGTTTTGCACAGGAGCTACAAGACTGATGTAGCTAACAAACTATGGAAACTTACACATCTCCAGGTGATCAGTGCAAACTGCTTTCCTAATCTTCACACAGTTTACCTTAACTTATAGCCTCTCCTATGTAATTATCATCCAGGCCTGTGCATAGACATTTTGGGTTGCATGGGCTCAATAGGTGCGTGTTGGTGTTGGTGTTGGTGTTGGTGGTGTTGGTGTTGGTGTTGGTGTTGCTGTTGGTGGTGGTGGTGTTGGTGGTGGTGTTGCTGTTGCTGTTGGTGGTGGTGGTGTTGGTGGTGGTGTTGGTGTTGGTGGTGGTGGTGTTGGTGGTGGTGGTGTTGCTATTGTTGGTGGTGGTGGTGTTGCTGTTGTTGGTGGTGGTGGTGTTGCTGTTGGTGGTGGTGTTGCTGGTGGTGGTGGTGTTGCTGGTGGTGGTGGTGCTGTTGGTGGTGGTGTTGCTGGTGGTGGTGTTGGTGGTGTTGCTGGTGGTGTTGGTGGTGGTGTTGGTGGTGGTGCTGTTGCTGTTGGTGGTGGTGTTGCTGTTGGTGGTGGTGGTGGTGGTGTTGCTGGTGGTGGTGGTGTTGCTGGTCTTGCTGGTGGTGGTGGTGTTACTGTTGGTGGTGGTGGTGTTGCTGGTGGTGGTGGTGTTGCTGGTGTTGCTGGTGGTGTTGGTGTTGCTGTTGCTGGTGGTAGGGGGGTCAACATGAACTTGCATTTATCCAAAGCATATTGCATTTTTTATTTAGATTGTATTGCATTTTATGTTGTTTTATTTTATTTTATTTTTATTTGATTTCTTATTGATCTATTTTTTTTACTACAAATATATTTGTTTTACTTTGTTTTCCACTTTGCAAAGTAAACTACAGCCAGACTATGGACGACTAATCCAGACTGTCCACACGGCAACAGCAGAATGTCACACTGTGTGGACTTGAGTCCAAAGCTTTGGAGCTGACTTTTGATTCCTGACAATTTAGGACCAGAGAACTTTTGGAAGCTACTCGCAGCCCAGTGTTTCTTTTCAAGGATTCTAGCATTGCTGGCCCACCACTGACCCATCGCATAATCAAAATAACCACATGATGCACTGTGATGCTTTGCACCATATTGGTGAGATTCTGCTGTGGCCATGTGTATATCCTTGACAGCTTGGAGTTACTGAGGTGAAATCTGCCCAGGTGGTCAGAACTGCATCAGAGGGGGCACCCAATAGTCATGATTCCAGAACATGAGTTCTATTCCTGTGCTGAAGCCTCGCTGGAACAAAAACTGCCATATAAAAAACAGTTCTTCCACATACAACCAGGGGAGCAGAATGAGGGCAGGTGCACAGGCCCACCCCAGGGCCTGTCTGTCATGTTGTGCGGCAGGTATGGTGGTTTAAGCATGTAGTGTGCACTACGCTAATTGGTAGGGTATACGTTTTCACTTGTTAACTACAGGGGCCTCACAGCTGCAGGGCAGTGAAAAAGAAGCACTGAACATGTCTCATGTGATTGACCACAACTGGGATAAGACAAAACGGTGTAAACTTGTTACTTTGACAGACCGTGTCTTTAAAGACCAGACGAAATGGGAACAGTAAGCAAAACGAGTCAATTTCCTGTCTCTTCCCACTCTCACTATTTGCACATACCATTATTCAGGCACAAAAACGGGCCTCGCTGCTATATGCAGCATCTCTCTCTCCCCCTCTCTTACTTGCTCACTCCGACACATCCCTGCCAGCTCCACACCTTACAGGCTGGTCCATCCAGTGCTGTGTGGATTATGTCATTCCTCCTTCACTGTCCCTACCGCGTCAGATGGGTAACATACTCAACATGGAGTATAGTGCCACTTAGTGGTCAGTTAGATTACTTTATTCACATTGCATAATAACAGCATAAGGTGTCTTGCGTTTAATGGCCTTTGAATGGTCCTTCTAAAACATAGCTTGTGCCTCTGGGGTCTGTCCAATGGGCCCACCCCACTTTACAGGCTAGTAGACCACCCAGGCTGTGCATTTTTTATTTTATTTTTTCATATCAGAATTTAATTTATTTATTAGCCCCTGCAAGGACTTTTCATCTTTCATTCTTCTGTATGTCGGTGCTTCATATAAATACAACATTAATTAAAAATGAGCAATAAAAGCACATATATAATTAAAGGATAGAGAATTTAAAAAGTGCAAAAGTGGAGCAATAAACTATGAAAATCATTTAAACTATAATAAAAGAGGCAAGAAAGAAGTGAACGTGTCTATAAACATGCTACATGCTACATGCTACATGCAGAAGGCACCAGAATATTGTCCTAACTCAGAGGTCGGTTTTGGGCTTAACATAACCAAGTCGAGGTTGCACCGTGCTTCGTGATCCAGCTTGCTGTTGGGAAGTACAGCTGTCTATTTTGGGGGCAGTGGTGGCCTAGTGGTTAGGACACTGCCCTTGTGAACTGAAGGTCGCAAGCTCAAGTCCTGGGCCGGGCACTACTGAGGTACCCAGGAGCAAGGTCCTGTCCCACTACACTGCTCCCTGGGAGTGTTGTGCAGCCTCATGTTAGTAAAACATGCTGCTTCTAGACTAGTGCTTCTTCCCCAGAGTGGGTTTGTGAAAACAGGCCCCTGTGTCTAAAAAGACTGCACATGGCATTCAGCCACACATTGATGTTTTGTCAACTTTATTCCTACACCACATCGACAGTTCTGTGCCACCTTAATGAAGAGCTTGAAATAAATATTTGGGATGTATTTATGAAAATGATTTGGGTGACTATTGACTTCTAGTATTTGCTAGCAACATTAGCCTTTTGGCTCCAACACTGCACTAAAGAAGCAATATTTGGACTCCAAGCATGTCTTGGGTGATTTACTAAGTCTAAAATTGTGGATTTGTTTTGCTGTAACTTATTTTTTACCATAACTATACACATAACAACAACAGCTACTCAAAATGTAAGCAACTACAGCCAGAGCAACTTAACCAGCACATCTGACAAAGGTTACTGTTTTGCGCAGGATATTTTGATAGGGCAGCAAGTGATGTCATGTTAAAGGGAAGGAGTGTTTACTTGCTTTTAGCATAATGTATGTGGCAAAATTCTAGTTTTGACCCCTCAACAAAAGACAAATGAGAGAAAAAAAATGCACGTAAGACAAAACATAAAGGCTTCGTAACTTGTAAACCACAGAAAACACAATTCATCTGTAGCAAAAAAACGTTCAGGTTCATGGCTCCGAATGCTAACAAAGTGACGACTCATCCTCGGAGCTCCGTATGCCTAACAGCAGTGGAGCAGAGCTTGAAATGCTGGATCCATTAGCATTGCCTCACTTAGCTTATGCAATAAATGCTTCACTTTTGTCTTAATTCCCAACCTTTTAGTCATGGAATTTGCCTCCCTAACCATGTGTGTTCTTTCTCCCCTTGCTCTTCGTTCTGCTCCTCCTCCTCCTCTCTCTCTCTCTCTCTCTCTCTCTCTCTCTCTCTCTGCAGGTCAGACATCTCCCGTGAAGTCTTTAAAACCTGTAAGTTCAGCTAAATGCTTTTGAATACAATTTTAGAGAACGAACACAGGCACCTTTGGGGATGACTGGGGTGTTGATGATGTCAGGACATGCTTTTAGTGATTTGGGTATTGAATAATGAATCAGCTGTGCCACAACTGGGCCTGGAGGGTTTCAGTGAACTGAGCTAAAGCTAGTTCTGCATTATTCACTAGCTCTGCGCACAGACGCTCTCCCAGCTCCTTTAGCACTAACCAAATGTGCTAAACGGGCTCCACACAAACATCAACAGCTCGGGTTAGCACAGATGTTGCACTTTGTGGAAGGCAGGCTAAAGTTAAAAACCTCATTTACACGTTTCCCCCTTGCCTCAGATTCAGTCCTTCAACTAATATAGTGTGGAGCTACTAGGCTGTGCACTTGCTTAGGTGGTTTCTGACACTACATGACATACCAGTTTTGTAATAAAAAGGACAAAATTCTGAGTTTATGTTAAAATCTTTGTTGTTATCCTTCAGGCCATGTCTATAGTTTTGTCGGTTTTTATGCATAGCTGTATGACCGTGTCAGAAGCAGGGCTAGGTGTCAAGTTTTTTACTTTTATGGTACTGACTGAATTACGTTAACACCACCGAGGCTCAAACTATCTGTCGTTCCACACTGAATTAAAACACTTTACTAGTTTTCTTA
Organism: Arnoldichthys spilopterus; assembly: GCA_037974385.1. Taxonomy (NCBI): domain Eukaryota; kingdom Metazoa; phylum Chordata; class Actinopteri; order Characiformes; family Lepidarchidae; genus Arnoldichthys; species Arnoldichthys spilopterus. Next base: position 6,939 of record JBBPDA010109808.1, read on the forward strand.
TCAGTGTCAGAGAGCCAGTAATTCTAGCAAATAAGCAAAATCTATATGAGTATGTGAACATCAGCAGCTGGTTGAAGTACATGTACAAAGAAAAAGTTTAATTCCAAAATGCTTCATATCCTTTTATAACAGATTCGAAGAAAAGGATAGTCTCAGTCATGAAAAAAGGAGAAAATGTATGAAAATGGTCATTAATGCATTTTGTAATGAAACTCTTACAATACAAAAGGCAGCAGTGACTCAGATAACACTGTTCCCACCACACAGACTTCAAAATCTGTGCAGTTGTGCATACAGTGCATACGCCTTCAGTCAAATATCATGTTTTGTTTATATTGAAAGATATAATAAGTCCATAAATTGTCTACGGGGAAAAGACATGTAGACAAACGTAATACCTTTATGTTTAAATAGGGATGCACGTGAGCTGATGCCAATACAGTTTTTTAAATCGGAAATTGGAAAAACGTCTACCTGGATTAGGGGGGAAGCTTGAATATGGATAAAAAGTGGGAAAAGTGTAAATGTTTTAGCAATATAGGAATATAATGTTTTTCAGCCAATATCTGCTGATATCATCATTCATCCCTAGTTCTGGCTCCTTGACACTGCAGCAACAGTAGTAATAAATATCTAAATAAATAAACTGTGCTACAATATTCGGGCTGCCCTAGTTTGGTTTATAGGCTTGATGCCGATATTATTATTTCCAGCGAAAATCTGCCGATGTCAGTATGATTCCCACATCATCGCGCTTCCCTAGTACAAAAACTCTTTACCGTCCTCTGGTGGCCGAGTTAAAGGGGATGTTGCCAGAGTCTCTGGCAGTATTGTTTTGTTTAATTGGGTTAAAAAAAAGAAAGCATTGAAAAAAGTCCCGTTCAGAATTTAAAGTCTCGATATTTCTGTGGGTTCGGGTATAAATAAATGTAAGCAGCTGTGATTAGAAACCACATAAGCAGGTCAGTCTGAGGTTGCTTAACATCTAAGTGTGGTTCGAGGCAGGTGTGTGATTGTGATTGTCATGCAGTTTGCGTGATGCTCATTGGTCGAGTCTAATCTTCTCCACGAGCATCGTAGCTCCAGTGCTAAACTAAAGACGCAACAGACACCAAACTTGTCTTGGCTGATTGATTACTTTGAGGAAAATTATGTAAATGTTGTTTTTTTCGGTGAATTACAGCTTTAAAGTTTATGTTCGTCTGTGAGGTGGATTTTCTAGTGTCGAGGAGCCGGCGCAGCTTTATGCAGGAGGGTGTTAAGACATTTGGGTCTGCGGGTGAAGGCTTTGATCACAGCCACTGCAATTTTAATTACGTTATTGGAGCAGCCGTGAGTGAATTCCTGATAAGCAGCGCGGGAGGATTATTATGCAGCACGTCTCTGTGATGGCATTTTGATAGAATTGCTGAGAGGAGTCTTTACCCAGTTCTCTACCTCTCTCTCTCTCTCTCTCTCTATGTGTGTGTTTGTGTTTGTGTGTGTTTGTGTTTGTGTGTGTGTTTGGGTTTGTGTGTGTGTTTGTGTTTGTGTGTGTATGTGTTTGTGTATGTGTGTGTTTGTGTGTGTTTGTTTGTTTGTGTGTGTGTGTGTGTGTTTGTGTGTGTGTTTGTGTTTGTGTGCTTGTGTGTGTTTGTGTGTGTGTGCTTGTGTGTGCTTGTGTGTATGTGTTTGTGTGTTTGTGTGTGTGTGTGTGTGCTTGTGTGTGTGTGCTTGTGTATGTGTGTTTGTTTGTGTGTGTGTTTGTCTGTGTTTGTTTGTGTTTGTCTGTGTTTGTGTGTATGTGTGTGTATCTGTGTGTGTGTTTGTGTGTGTGTGTTAGACTGCTGCAGCAATGCCCATTACCCAGAAGCATGAGATTGCCACCAACACAGGCAACTCAGAAAGCCCGAGTCAGCCTGAGCTGATCCCCCAGTCGCTCCCCTTCCCTCCGAACATGGTGCGCTCCAACTCGCCCAAACTGGACCCGTCCGAGCTCTACCTCAAGTCCAAAGCCATCCTGGAGAGCAAGCGTAAGTTAGACTGAGCAGCTCACACACCTCTCGCACTGATGACCAGGAATCACATGACACATTAACAATTAACTGTTTAATATATAGTGGTATGCAAACGTTTGCACTTCCCCAGTCAAATGACAATAAGTACACATCCTCTGCTGGCAGCACACTTTAATATGGCTTTTTCTGCATTTTTGTGCACAATTTCTTTGCTGTATGTACTGTAAAATGTAACATCATATAAAATGCCACCAAAGTTTTACATGTAACTTATTTAATGAATAATAATAAGCTGCAATTTTCAGCATCCGGTCCACATTAACATAGAGGCCATTGTGGTTGACAATAGTACCTGCTGTTCCTGACACCTTCACTGTCCATGCAATCCCACAGCTGCCAACACCAAGGAGCTGGACGTGTTCATCAAGAGGAATCAGGAGTCAGGCTTCGGCTTCAGAGTGCTGGGTGGGGAAGGCCCGGATCAGCCTGTGGGTGCCAAACCTATATATATATTATATTCAGTAATCTCTGAATGCAAATACTGGCCTAATTCCAGCATAACCGTCATTATGTTGTTGATGTTATGAATGTTAATAACCCCTAAAATTAGCCGTTATTGCTAACGATAGCAAACGATATTCTGGATCAGTTACTCAGAACATATGTGTGTACACACTTTATGTAAGTAATATTATGTAGATGAAAAACCGAATCGCACAATCCTCTCTGTAGGTGTACATTGGTGCGATCGTGCCTCTGGGAGCGGCGGAGAAGGATGGGCGTTTGCGAGCGGGCGATGAGCTCATGTGCATCGACGGCGTTCCTGTCAAAGGCAAATCCCACAAGCAGGTGTTGGAGCTGATGACCAATGCTGCCCGCAACGGCCAGGTCATGCTGACCGTGCGCAGGAAGCTGGCCTACACAGGTGATGTTGCACATTGCACTCCTTTGGCTCCAGTAAAAACGAAAGGTTTCCTGGGTGGAACAAGTACATGCACACAGCTTATTATTTGTGCACCATCCATCCATCCATCCATCCAACCGCTTCTTTCGTTTCCGGGTCACGGGGAAGCTGGAGCCAATCCCAGCTGACTGCAGGCCTAAGGCGGGGTT
>JBBPDA010109809.1:0-10047 GCA_037974385.1 Arnoldichthys spilopterus
TTCTCTCTGTTAAATAAAACTTTTAAAATGACTTTACGGTGTAATTCTGACCTCTCCTTGAAGACACGTCGACACTCTCCAACATCAATACATTTCGGTTTATCTGATAACACACGTCATAATGACTTCAGCTCAATACAGGAAGAATAATCTATTCAGTGTCTAAACTGGCCTTCACTGACCAAAGATCTCCAAAATGACCCAATATATTCTCCTTAAAATAAAGTATCACCAGTTTACAGCACTTTTTACTACAGTGCGAACAAAAGTACAGTTTAAAAGTACGATACGTTTTCACAAAACCTGGAGAGATGAATTTCAGGGTTTGGTTGCCATGTTCTACTGGGTGGACACGGAGCTTAAGAAACAGTGGCGAAGAAAAAAAGAAAAAGGGAGAAACTGGTCCCATCCAGTAAGACGAGCGGAACATGCGAAGAGCAATAACTCTGTGTTCCCCTGCAGCACATTCCAGTTCTTCGCATCGCACCGATGAACGAGGGACTTTTCAGATGCCGAATCAAAGGAAATCATGGCGTTGAGCCAGAAGGGGCTTCGGCGTAGGAGAGCGAGCTCAGAGGAACCGGAGAGAGCTTTAATGGCTGTTGTTGCTTTGGAGTTCTTCGGCTCCACGGGGACTTCCTAAAGACAGAATTCCCCAGCTGGCGAATGAATGAATAAATAAATAAATAAATAAATAAAATCCACCACAGACCATTTCACAGACGAGGTAACTATAGCAACCCATCATGCATTCACAGCACACTGTGGAGGGTCATTCTCTGATTGGAGAGTAGTATCTGTGGCTTGTACAGAAAATGCATTAAGGTGCTCAAAAAAAAAAAAAAAAAAAAAAAAAAAGGGAAATTCTCATGGGCCTAATTACACGGCGTGCAAGAATACAGCTAAATATGCTGAACCACTTTACATGACATTTAGAGTTCATCGGTGCAACCGAAAATCCCTTTTAAGCTTTATTCTTAGTAAAGGGGTCGTGTTCGAAAATGAGAGCTGCATGTGTTTCGTGGAGGACAGTTCCGTCAGAGGTTCGCTTTCAGCTCCTTAAAGGCCGCAAGTACAGGACAGCATGTATCTCAGGTCTCTGTAGTCTACCTGCAAGATTCCTCCACCTCGGTACAACCCTCCTGAGGAGGCACAGAAAATGGGCCTTCGCGTGGCCTCAATGTGTCCGAATTCGGCGTCCAGTTTAGTGAGGTTGTGACTACGTAACCGCACCTTGGACCAGTCACTCTCGTTGCTGGGCCGTGGTCCACTGGTGGGTACTTTCCAATGGCGCTAGGCTAACGTTGGGCCTGCATTGCAACAATGACAGAGGAGGCCTTCAGAGATTCAGGAGTATCTTTTAGCTCCCTGCCACCGCAGGTACGTTCAAGCGAAGTCTGCTTCGCTGCTGTACCGTGTCACTTCAGGTTCAAAGGCATGTTTTCTGAAGACGCAACAAAAGTGACTCAGCCTTGCAATAATTTGAAATAAGAAGCATTAGTCAAATGTATGGATGTGCTCATGGTGAAGGGAAGAGCTGAATGGATCACATCTACATGATAAACAAGTAAGCGTTGACAACAGTTTCATAATTTTTCTAGTCCACAGTCTCAAGTAAGATACGGGTTCAAAGACAAAGGTGCTGCCACTTGGGATGTACCCGATGTCTAAATGGGAAACGATGGTACCATGTTTTTTTTTTAAGTTGCATTGACTCTTCGACATTCACTCAAGCGCTGGTTAATGAAAAATTCCAGATCGATGCATCAGAGACAAAGACGTAATCGTGGTCAAGGTTCAGGCAAATGGTCAAAATCACGGCGAACTGGGCAAACCAAGGCAATCCAAAACCAGGTCGAAAAAACAAGCAAAAGGTCAAAATACCGCTAGAGAGGAACAACAAGGGCAAATCCAAAAATCTAAATCCAAAAATCCAAAACAGGTCAAAATCCAGAAAACACACAGAACATCAGAACGCTCAGAGTCGCCGTGGAAACGTACGAAACCTCGCAACGTGCTCTCGTTCCCATAATCCCGTTAATGCCTGCCCTGATGTCCCCGCAACGAGTAGCACCTGGAAGGGGCGTGGCCAGGCCGGTCAGTACTCGGGTGATGCAGGCCGCTTGCGGCCACCAGATGGAGCCAAAGCTCCTCTGAAACTGACACATTCCATGATAAATAAATAAATAAAATACAAACTACAAATAATAATAATAATGAAAAATATTACATATATAAATGACATAAATCGGCTTCTTTCCTGTGGAAAAGTGAATATTGCATTGTAAATAGAGCCTTGAAACTCATTTAAAACTCATGGGACCTCATGGATCATGTTGTGCCTTTGAGGGTACATTGGCACTGTGTGTACCCTGGGGGTCTCAACGTTCGCCTGGACAGTTATTTTGCTCTAACTGTGAAGATGAAACATGGGCATATTCAAGGTATATTTATGCACCAATCAGGCACTGACCATTGACAAAGGCTATGTCATTACAATGGCAATTGTCAGTTCTTGAAGTTGATGCACTAGAAGTTGCAAAAATGGATGAGCATAGGGATCTGAACCACTTTGACAAAGGCCTTAGTGTGATGGCTAGACGACAAAGTCAGAGCATCTTCAAAAACACAGGTCTTGCGGAGTGTTCCGGGTATGCAGTAGTTACTTAGGGCAGTTAGGCCTGTAGGGCAGTGGTGGCCTAGTGCTTAGGACATTGCACTTGGAACCTGAAGGTGCTGAAGTTTGTATTTTTTGTTAGAAAATTAGGAACCCGCCTCATAACAAGTGTCTTTACACATAACGATTTTATTGTTACGGTTGTGACGTGCCTTGTTTATGTAAAAACACACTTTTACAGATTATTAAAGAACAAAAACACATAGAATCTTCAAATTTGGTAGACACGTGCTCTGGAGGTCAGAGAATCAAGTAATATTGAAGGTTTGGTGTTTTATCCAGTAGATTAAGTACAGATCCTGATGTTTTTAAATGCCAAGTGTGTTTCGTACAGAGCTGTACCACCACCAGGGGGCAGTACAAGTAGTTACAGTTGTTAGTTAAATTAATGCTGACTATGATGGAAAGGTGTCAGAACAAACAGTGCACCACAGTCAGAGCTGTTTCAGCAGCAGGAGGGGGGGGGGGGCTACTCAATTTTAGGCAGGTGGTGTTAATATGAACATCACAGGGACAACAACAGAACCAGGTTGGACTCAAGACAAGCACTAATACAAATCCCTGTGGACAAAAATAAATATAAAACCTGGGTTTAGTGATAAAGACACCATGGAATTCAATTCACACCAAGCCAATCTACAGGGGAGTGGCCCCAAACGTACCCTTTAGTAAACAATAACCCAAAAGATCAACTCCACTGGAGTTATCAGGGAAACTATTGAGGATATCTGAGAACTGAGGTAAAAAAATGCATCTCAAGGCCTGTTCCTCAATATAAAACATTTGTATTACTCTATAAAGACCGTACTGGCCTACTGAGACCAATAACAGATGGAAATCAGATACATTCTGCCTATGAAAGTGGTGTACAGGCCTGAATGCACAGTTCATTGGGTCTTGACTATGGACGAAACACAAAATGGGCTTGGTTTGAGGAACCTGAAAGGGTTCGACTCCAATATTCCCAGCTCTCAATCCAATCAAGCATCTGTAGGACGTGATGGACAAAGTAGCCCCATGGAGGCCACACCTTTGAGAACTTAAAGAATCTGCTGTTTTTGAGGTTTGTGATTAGACAAATAATGGCGTATGTCTGCAGTTCAAATCAAAAACTCATGATCTATACTGACTGTTGTGGAAACACTCCAGCTAAACGGTACAGGACCAAATTATAATAGTGCCTCATTAAAATCCCACATGGAGAGCCACTCTTTTTGTCCCTTAACTGAGCAGATTGGACGCCACAGGACAGAGCCACTAATCAGTGGTGGATGATGGAGACTGATAGGAGCAGCTGCCGTTTGGGGTGTATATGAAATTCAGTATGAGAAAAGTCTCTCTGTGTCCTGTAAAACCCTTCGACACACTTCACAGCAGTAATGTACTGCATTAATACTAGTTATTATCCGACACCTCCCGGTTCTCAGGAGTTTAAGAGCTCCGGTGTGTCCGCTGAGTGGAGAAGCCAACTCTTGGACCCTTTTAGCCCTTTCAGGAACCTAGCTGAACTGATTAGCATGGTTAGCACTTCAGTACATATCCAGTGATGTGAACACATGTCAGAAAATGGGGTGAAATGGGGTAAAACGACCCACTTAAAACTTCATTGCACAAAAAGGAAACTTTTTAAAGGGACATATTGCTCCACTATTTATCTAGAGTAAGAAGCATTGCAGGTCAATCTTGCACCAATTTTATAGATTAATGTATTTGTTTGTTTTTTTTACTCAATATATAATTTATATTTGAAATTATTTCTAGTCTTTGTAGTTTTATTTAATAATAAACATAATAATAATATACACCAAAAGGAAAATAACAGTAACATTTTTGATTGTATTTTTGTATTTATAATAATAATAATAATAATAATAATAATAATAATAATAATAACTTAAACCAAGTAATAGTATTACTATTACTATAAATAAATAAATATTATTATTACTATTAATAAAGTATCTATCTATCTATCTATCTATCTACCTATCTACCTATCTATCTATCTATCTATCTATCTATCTATCTATCTATCTATCTATCTATCTGTCTAGTGGATGATTGGGAGGCCAGATTGTGATCAAGTGGTGGGACTGGCAAAAGGGAATTCCATGTCTAGACCATCAGCTTCGCCTGAAGAAATAATTTTATGCTAAAACTCTTGTGAACATTACACAGGTTCTTTTCTTGTAAAGAAAGAGTAGAGACATGGAATTTAAACTTTTAGGCCGTAGTGAAGAAAACTGCAAAAAAGGGTTATGCACCAACAAGGCCAAGTCCAGATTTCAGCAGAATCTCAATATCTACTACACTGCTCTTCATCCAGATTCCAGTTGACTATATTTAACAAGACACTCGAACAGACCATTTGTGGGTAAACAGGGTTCCCACTGATCATTTCCACCTGTCCCATTCCCTCTCGTTTTCATCTCACATTAATAACCTTTCCCAACGTCCAGGTATCTTCTCAACAACCGCGGGAAAACCTGTCCATCCCTCACCACTGACACTACTCAGTTAATTAGCCAGTCACTTTTCTTCTCAAGACTGGACTACTGCAACTCACTCCCGACTGGCCTCCCTCTGAAGGCCACAAGACCTCTACAATTAATTCTGAATGCAACAGTTATGTGGTCTTCAATACATCATACAAGTTCTCACACCAGTCCATTGCTTCCTGTGGTGCTCACATCAGATTTAAAACATCAACGCTCACCTAATGGTCCAGCCCTTAATGACCTCTCTGCAGTAACCATGGGTCACAGCTTGTCCTCTTAGAGCATCATGCTCAGCCCAACTGGAAACCCAATCCCCCGAAGGCAGACGTCAAGACTCTTTTCAGTTTTGGCCCCTAAATGGTGGAATGAACTTCCTCCGATCGTTAGAACTGCAGAGTCTTAAAACGATGATTGAAAACCCACCTCTTCAAAGAGCACTTAGGACCAATCATAGATCAAGTCATTTGATCTTTTTTGAGGCGGCAGGCCGTGGAATATTAGGGACTTGGGAATTTTGTTTGAATGCATGTTTACATTTTAGTTGGCATTTATCAAAATGTGTTATTATTCAGAATTTTTCTTAATTGGGTAATTTCATGTTTCATGTTTGCTGAAGTATGTGAGCAGTTGCTATGGTTACTTGGTTTTTTTTATTACCTTCTTGCTCTCAGTTGCAAACACGCCAGGTATGTGTCAATTTCAAGAGCTTTGATTACCAAATAATGATGCTTGATGGCAAACAGAAAATCCTTCAGAGTCTTTAACCCCCTGAAAGCATAAAACACCATCAACAAATTTCTGAACAGTGCAGAAAAAAAACATTTAAGATCTTAGCAAATTAAGGGGTTTGAAACACTGTGGCTGGTTTTTCTATTTAATATGGACATTCAGCTTTTTAATGTGTGAAAATCAGGTAAAACCTGGATATGACTCCAAAAAGGTTAAATGGCTGAACACCCTAATCTTAATAACGGCTAAAAATACTGACTAATTCTAGCTTACGATTGCTACTGCTAGCAAGTGATGCTAATGCTAGTCACTAGCTACTTAAGTTTGTATATAATTTATTTTTTTTTTTAACCAATTTTGTGTAAACCTTAATATAAATTCACATATCACTAATATGCAATGACCCTAATGCATCAACTTGAAATATAAGAATTTATTTGGCCATTACTTATGTAGCATTGAGATGTAGACGCTATTTGATAGGAAAAGAAAGTAAGATCGGCCATCTTGCCACCCTGGGCGCTTTTTTCCTCGAAGTTTCCCTGTAATTGGGGGGTATATATCCATATCTATGTAAATATGAAAATTTATACATTCATTTCTATGTGTTTGGAAGAGCTTAAGTCTACTTCGAGGGCCTTAAGTAGTCTCTGCATAACCAAACACCTGTTTACCTGGCATACACAATTCAAGCTGATGCGAGCTCAAGACCGAAATGAACATTCCCAGAAGAGCATGGACTCGATACACACTGATATTTGCTTTGTTTGCAAAAAAAAACAAAAAAAGCCAGTGTGGAGGAAAGGCAGAGCGATAGCAGCATGAACCCTCTACCCACCACAGGTGGGAGGTTCTACTGTTATACATGCCTGAACCGTGGAGTGTTAAAAGCCAGTAGAGCATGAAATGAAATCTGCCAATGAGAAGTGAAGGGTGGATTAGGAATCAGTGGAACATTCAATACGAATCAGCTGGCACTTATAATTGTGCCACTACCCTCTAGCTCACATATGCTGAGAGCTGTAGAACACACACCTACACTGTCAGCATATTTCAGAAACCAGTCCAATGTAATAGAGTGTGCACAGTTTGCTGTAGTGGTGCCCTAATGTGGTCCTGGAGGGTTGGTGTCCAGCACAGTTCGGTAGTTCCCCTCCTCAAACACACCCACTACATGAGATGAACCAGGTGAATAACAGAATGGATATCAGCAAACTGCTGAACACCAGTCGTCCAGGACCAGAGTCGGACAGACGTCCAGCATAATGGAGGATATAATCATCAGCCAGCAGAAGCTAGAGGTAGTTCTGAAGAGCCATGCTTCCAGCCATAGTGAAAAGAACAACGAGCAGCTCCAACTCTGAGGCATCATCTTCAGAAGGCATAAGCAGATATTAAACTGCCAAAAGAACAAAGCACTTCAAAGCGCTTTATTACATTGTTTATGGAAATGGAAGGTACTTTCACAGCTGAGTGAGTGCTCTGATTTGGGTTCACTAATTCTGTTTAGTGTCAGAGTGAGGGACTCTGGAATATTGTGCTCGTTTCGTTCACTGCAATCTTTGATGCAGAGCATTTTGGAATTGATGCCATAGTTAGCTTGGTTAGCAAAGTACAGCATCCAGAAAGACTCAACTAAGACTAAAACTAAGAACGAATCTAAGAACGAATCTTTATTATAGCGTGATGTTGGCGAGTGTGGACGTGTCTTCAAGGAGAGGTCTGAATTACACAGTGAAGTAATTTAACAGAGAGAGAAAGAGAGAGAGAGAGAGAGAGAGAGGAAGAGTCTTGTCTGGAAACAGTGTCCTTCAAAAGATTTAGGACGTCCCACAGAAACAGAGAGAGAGACCGAGAGAGCAGGCAGACCCACAGAGCTCAGGACAGGTCTGAGTCTCTCAATGAATCTGAAATGCTCACAAATGACAATACATTTATAACCGATTTTTGGTGGAACCAGTTTCAACCCGTTGTGACCTCAGTAGCAAAAAGGTCTGGATTCAGACGGAAGTATCGTTGATGAGAGATGAATCTTTAGGAAAGTGGAGCGAAGTTGAGCTAAAGCCTGGTTATCCTCACTATGTGTGTGCGCGAATCATTTCAGTTAGTTTTTGTGCGTCAAATAAGTCACTGGCGTCAGTGTAATCTGGCCTTGGTTGATTACGCGCAGAAAAGACGTGTATTCTGAAATCATCTCAGTTTGAAGGCGGTCAAGATGACCTAAAGTTTGGTCAAAGAGTGTCCGAATTCAGGCTAAACACCAAGTGTCATATATTAGCAGGATGGGCAGGTCTGATTGTGCCTCCCTACCAGCAGATGTTTCCTAAACACAACACAAACACCAATACTCAACAAAAAAATCTCAAAATCTCAACTATTGGTGGAACCAACTGCAGAGTTTCTCTCCATCTCCAAGAAGAGGCTCAAAACTCAACTGTTTCACCCCAACCGTAGCATCTAAACCTGGTCATGTACGAACTATTGTATTGAACTATTGAACTTTAAGTAGTTTAATTTCTACTTTGATTATTTTAAGTAATATTTGCGTGCAATCTCTGAGGAGGCTCCGAGTCCAAGAATTTCATTGCTGGTAATAATGTTTCATCGTTACCTGTATATGACAATGAACTTGAACTTGAACTTGAACTTGAACTATTGGTACCTGAAAACTACCTAGAGAACGTCTCCCAGATAGTAATTTATCCACGTATAGTTCTTACTGTAGCATCTGTATTCTATGACTATGCGTTGGACTCTTTGTAGCACTCACTTCAGTGTTGCCCTGTGCAACTAAAGTGTTTGACTGTTCCTGTAGCTTGGAAGTCAATTTGGAAAAGCCCAATGAATCAATGTAAATGTAAAATGTAAACTACAAACCAAAACCATCATCAGTCTGCAATGCAAGATCTGAGTGTCTACACAGGTAACACATCGCTCCAACTTACATCAAAGCTGTTAGCAAGCAAAGCGAGTTCAAATAGGGACAGTGGTGGTGCAACGCTTAGGGAGTTGCCCCTGTGACCCGAAGGTTGCTGGTTCAAATTCCAGACTTTTACAAGTACTACCGAGGCACCCATGAGCCAGGTGCCATCCTTGCCATCCTTGCCTTGCCTTGCCTCTCTCATTGTTAATATGTGTCGACTCTTCCCTGTGGATGCGAATTTTGACCGTCGTTTGGTTTAAATTTGTTCTCTTCACCTGACAGGCTTGGCAACACTCATTCATCCATGGTAATCATTGCAGCTCCCAAATTCAACATAGGTTGATGCTAAATCCTGGGTAGGATTTTTACTTCCTGGGCCTGAAATGGGGCCCCTCCCCAATTTAGGCGTCTTCAATTCCACCCGTGTGTCACGTTTCTCTCCAAGCCGTATGATACCACCAGCACTGGGTAAGCATGTGCTTCCTCTTCCGCCCCGTGAAGCCAACCACTGCCTTGGAGGAGAGCACCGACCGCCAATTCTGCTGCACGGGCCAACAGGCATCTGTGCTGGCTAGCACTGTGCCTAGTGGCAGGGGGAGGAGGAGGGTCTTCCTTGCCACCCAGAGAGCAAGGCCAACTGTGCTCCCTTGGACTCCCAGCTATGGATGGCTACAGCACCATCTGGGATTGAACCCGTGGCCTTCTGATGGTAGGGCCAGAGCTTTGATCACTGTGCCATTTGAGAGCCCCCTGAATTGTGGCTTAACAAAGAAATAGTTTAGATAAAGTTGGTAGTTAGCTAGCGTAGCCACATGCCATGCATGCTCAGTGTGGTGTATCCTTAGTTCTATTTATCCAAAAATCAGCCAAGCAGTCGCCTCTGTTTGCAGTTCAGTGTTCGAAATGTGGGAGTAGTATTTGATTGCACTGTAAAATCAGTTTCGTGTTCTTGCTTCTTTCATTTAAGGAACTTTTCAGAGTTACCACTGTTGCGTTTGGCCTGAATTCGGACACTCAGGCCCAAGGTCGCTTAAAACTCTTTGACCAAAACTTTAGGTCATTTTGACCAATTACAAACCGAGATGATTTCAGATTACACGTCTTTTCTGCGCCTAATCATCAATCAAGGCCAGACTACTCAGCGCTTTAAGGCCTCTGACGTTGGCTGGAATAGTTTACACACACACACACACACACACACACACACACACACACACACA
>JBBPDA010109810.1:0-10046 GCA_037974385.1 Arnoldichthys spilopterus
CCCAACCTGAGCCAGACCCCACCCAACCTGAGCCAGACCCCACCCAACCTGAGCCAAACCCCACCCAACCTGAGCCAAACCTCACCCAACCTGAGCCAAACCCCACCCAACCTGAGCCAAACCCCACCCAACCTGAGCCAGACCCCACCCAACCTGAGCCAAACCTCACCCAACCTGAGCCAAACCCCACCCAACCTGAGCCAGACCCCACCCAACCTGAGCCAGACCCCACCCAACCTGAGCCAAACCCCACCCAACCTGAGCCAGACCAGGGGCTGTTGCTCTGAGTTCCAGGCTTTACCTGATGCCTCCTCTGGTTTATACTGTAGTTTTAAATGATGGTTTATTCTCTCGGTCCAGCGCTGACCACTGGAGGATGGGCTCCTTACTGAGTCTTGGTTCCTCCCAAGGCTTCTTCCTCCAGTTTCTCCTCATCTCTGACTCAACTCAACTTTCTTACTCAGTACTGATTGGCTTTGGCTAATGAGAACTGACTGAGTTCTGATTGGGTGACATTCTGGTTCCTGAGTGCTGGTTGGTTGGTGTTTTGGTGTGTGTGTGTGTGTGTGTGTGTGTGTGTGTGTGTGTGTGTTTTAAACTACACACAAGAAGGTATTTTTAGATCTTTTATTAAAATTTTTAATTCTAGGCATTCTGGATATTAATATTAAATGTTTTATTTTAACATCCAGAGTAAATAATAAAGAACAGCTATTGACTTTACTACAGTACTTACTTTACCTCAGCTTACCTGTATTTCTTTCTCCAAACACATATTTGGTGATTCTAGCCAGAGTTCAGTTTTTTTAACAGGGAACAGCAATTAATTTCAAAATACCACTGGTTTATTGGCGTGTTGTGTTGAATACTCCAGATATTAATTTTTGTGATCACAGTTCAGTTTACATTCTGAGGACCCTTTCATATAGATGTAGTTTAGCCTAGCTTTAACATGTTAAAAAAAGAGGAAAAATATATAACAAAACAATAATCAATACAATAAATTCTATGACATAATTTGAGGAATGACACTGCACAGTGAATCAGTGTACCACCATTGCCCTGTCAGTCAAATTTTGCTATAGTTTTTGCCATACATAGATTGTTGTCTTGACTTCAGCAGTTGTCTATAATGTTTATTTCTTAATCATATTTCAGAAAATGAAAATTACAAACAATAAGGGTTTGTTTTTAAATCTTCTCTGTAATGATTTTCAACTGCTTTGTGTTAAGGCCTAACAAGTCAAATTAACTTAGAAAAAAACATTATTTAACAGAAATGGTGTAAAAAAAAATTGAGATGATGCATCATGATAGGTGGACACTGCACAATGTATTTAGTCAGACTAAGTAAGTCTATACAATTCATGTAAAGTGTAAATGTGCACATGTAAAATTTACATAATGTAAATGTAAATAATAAATGCAGTTAATCATCTCACTATTTTAAGCTCCACCCTTATGTCCAAGTTTGCTAGGTACTCTTGCAAGATGGAAACCATATTCAACAGGGGTATTTAATTATGCTTAAGGTCACTTCATGATGCAAATGATGACAAAATGTGTGGTCATTTGCGGTGCCACACAGTCTGGTGGAAATACACTATTAAAACAGTTGTATCTGCAACAAGACTGATTGTTATTTAAAGACTTATGAACTGTAATGTACTGTCAGCATGTATTTGTTTGAAAATAACAAATGTGTACCCTTTAAAAATGTATGGTTAATGTATGTGCACATACGCATGCATGTGCATTGCTCTGTGTATGTTTTTGAATGACCTGTATTGCCCTGCCCCATAGTATTACTCTCCCGGGCAGTTGACTGACAGCACTGAGAGGTGGTCCATCTCCTGACACATGGTTTGGGTTAGTGAGGGCAGGGAGAATAAACTGCAGTCTCATATTCAGAGCTTATGCAGCACGTATGCAAACACTATGGCGCTGACCCAGGCAGCCCTGCATGCCCCCAGGGCGGGTGTTCAGGTTATTAGCATGAAAAGAAGGAATAACATGAATGTTAGCATGGAGTTCATCACTCTCAAGCTGTAGAGGACAAAACTACTGAAGCCATCTTACACATAATTCTAAAAATGTTCTATTTCTATTCATTTTTTATTGCATTTGGTGAAGTGTATTTAATGCTGGAGACACTCAATATTTTTAATTTGCATTATGACCCCTCGCCATACTGTTTCTTTTTTGTCAATGACTTACTTTTATTTTCAATAATGGGCCAAATTAGAAATTCAATCAGCATTTGAATTTTACTTATTGTGAAATTGTAAGCTGGTTAAACTGTAATGCTCTTTTTTTGACTGTTTATAATTTTCATATCCAATTCTTCCCACTAGCTAGTATCTAGCCAATCACACAATATCACCACTAGCAGTCAGAATGTGAAGGCTGGCATGTGCTTCCTTCAAGTCATGTGAAGCCAGCCACCACACCCTCTCAAACTGCCACTTGATGCAACATCACAGGGCAATGTAACACCTTCGGAGGAGAACGATGAGTGCCAGTTGTGTTAGATCAGCTATCAGAAGCCAGTGGTGGCCTAGTGGTTAGGACATTGCCCTTGTGAATTGAAGGTCGCAGGTTCAACTCCCAGATTGGGCATTGAGGTACACCTGTGCTTGGTGTTCACAATGACAAAAGTTACTTTCACTCAGAGACAGTGCCAGCTACCACTGCAGCCAAATGTACTCTTTTGGACTCTTGTCCAAGGACGCCTGCAAAACCACTGGGGATTGAAAGTTCGCTATGCATTAAGGTTTATTCATTATGACATTTTTTAGTACATGACTGGAGATCTGCTATATCAAATATTCATTATTATTATTTTTTTAAATTTTGATTATCTGGCACTCACACACGGAGCAATGAATTTAGCTGGGATTGTAAAAAGAGTGTAAGCAACAGAGCAATCATGCTATATTTTACAACAGTGTATCCTTTTGAACAATTACAACAGAAACAAACCCTAAGAGACAAGGGGGACCTGATTAGCAGAAGAATTAAAAGGATAAAAGGCTATACCTGATTTTTTAGAGGAGCCAAGTGCAGGGGGGAAGACATGCCTCCCAGCTTGTGTCAGTAAGGAGGGGAGAGCATGTCACCAGACTAGACAAGTTGACAGGCCCTATGCCAAAAACAGGTGGAAAATAAAACGTTGCTGAAAAGCAGGTTGCAAACGCTTCCCAGCGACGTCAGATGTAAACATGCCGTGAATTAGCCAAGTGTGCACACTAGCTAAGCCAGGGCTCGACTAGGACAAAAAATCAGCCCGGCCATTTGAGCCGAGACCGGCCCACCAGGTATTTATGGAAAGACAATGAACCCTGTTATTACTTACAATAGGCTACTTACTTAGTGTAAACCAAAAGGCTTCTTGGTCTAGTTAATTAGAAATTAGGACAAATATTGTTTAAATAAAAACAATTATAAATCAGGTGAAAAAAGAATGTGAAAAATGCAATTTAATAAATCTGTATTATTTTCAAGTACAAGTGGCCCCATACTCATGCTTTAGCATAGATAAAACCTCAGGGTCCACATTTTCCCCTATGAAATTAGCCAAGGCCCACAAGAACATTTATATTTTTATATAATATAATTCTTTTAATTGAATAGAAACTGCCCACATACAAAAATAATTAATTAATGTCCACAAGGGTTTGCTGTTACAATTTTGTAAAAAAAAAGACCAAAACTAATTTTGAGAGGCTATTGATATTTATGTATAAATGACAAATACATTAATGTAGTTACTCTTAACTCCATGCCACGTTATGTTAATCAGCACCATCATCTCCTGGCAAATCCTAATTTGTTTCAATCTAAATTATATCTTATAATTAAATTATAAGTGTAGAGGGTTTATGATTAGCCTAATCTTTTTTTTCACATGAACATTGAGCTTTAGCTGTTTCTGATTTTTAAAACATGGTGGTTATCTAAAAGGCTGTATATTTAAATTACGGCTACCTGGCCACTGGTCCGAGTTATTGCCCGTCAAACCTGGACCAGTCAGAAGCTAACCCCAAGGCAGTCCTTATATTGTTAAATGTATGTCCACCTAGGAACATTCCAGAAACTTGCTCAGCTTTTGGCTAAAGAAAAGAAACTGGTGTGAAAATTCACCAGTCATGGCATAAAGTGTGTGTTTCTGAGGTGAACTTGTTTTTGTCCCCGTATACGCTATGCAGAGCGCCTCTGCACCCCAAGTGGTTTTCACTGACTAAATTAATAAAATTAAATGACTATAGCACTAAGATCACAATCAGTACAGCAAAAACACCCAGCAGTAGAGAAACTCTGTCGCTAGCATGATGATCTATAATAAAATCTGGCTACGTTTAACTACTGACTGTTAGCAGGCACAATGAAAATAAACTACACCCAAACTTGATTCATATCTGCCCACCGTTAGACTGCAGTTCATCACTTCTTTCCTGAAGTTCAGATTCCCCTCCACTGCTTATTTTACCACATTTGGCAGCATCTGCCTAAAGGGCTTGTCTTCTTTTTATTAGAAGTCCCCCCCCCCTCCTTTCCATTTCGCTGATCTCGTCTCTGGCTGTATAAGATGGACAGCCAGGCACAAGAGGGAGAGGCCTTGGCCCTGGGCTGTAATTGCTCCAGCCCATAGCCAATCATGTCTAATGGGCTGATCTACCAGTTTTGTGTACAAATAGGTTTATTGACTAATACCATCCATCACTAGTACCAAGACCTGACCGGTCCAAAATTACCATTGGCACACTGGGCAAATGCCCGGTATGCCCGATGGACAGTCCAGTGCTGAGCTAAGGCCAAAGGATGGTAAAATGGACAAAGAGCCAGCTCTGGTCACCGCTGGCAAAAAGGTTCCTGGGTTAGGGAAAAAACAACAAAATTCATGGATGTGGGTGCTAGACTAAAGTGATGTGAGCATGCGAGAGCATGCACAAAACAAAAATGTGACATCTTGGCAACAACAAGAAGCGTGTCCCCCCACGCACCACAGCGCACAACACTCGGGAGCCTGTGAAGAACACATGCAGGCCCCCCAAGAAACAACCAATTGCACCCGGGAGCCGTGAAGCCAAATGCGAGCCTCCCTGGTGCAGCCAGCACACTTGCCACCCGGAAACAAACAAAACTCCCTGCTACTGGAAATAACAGGGGGCAGGGGAGCAAAACCAAAAAGTCCGGCAGACACCCAAAACCGCTCAAGGTCTGTCTGCCAAGGACATAGAAAAAAAAGGACAGGGAGGCCCATGGACAAACACCCAAGAGCCTTTACCAAATTACCAATGGATTCTCTGTACCACGGACAAGGACTCTGCACCGGCTGGTTAGACAACCATGCTTATAACGGCTTTGGCCCAGCTATAACATATGAGAACAATTGACATAAAGCTTTAACTTTATGTTTGCGGTCTAAAATTCTGATTTTAACAAACCACTATCCAAACCAATGAAATCCAATTACAGGTCAAACTGAGTTGCTTATTTTCAGTGTTGAAATAGAACCTTGTATCCCAATTTTTATCATTTTGCATTTGTTTGCATAATTTGGAAATATGTTGCTGTTTAGAATGTGTCAAAATTTCATAACCTACAGACTTAAATAAATGACCAAAATGACCAAAAAAGATTCTTACATTAACATACATTAAAACCTAAGGATGTTTCTTCCTTTTCCTGTAAAGTTACATTTTTGGAGATACATGCCCCAGCTTCCATTTGAATGACACTTCTGAACACTTGTGGCCTTTGCCACTCAGACTGCAGAAAATCTATCCTGCTCAATTGAGATATGTAAAAAAATTTAGATTCGAGGAGCCTGTTCAAGATTGGCAATAGTTAGTTTTAGAAACTTGATCGGTTCATCACAATTGCAAGAGCTTTATAAAAGACTAGTCCATTCATAGTCCAGTCTACAAACATGCCAGTACAGTCTGACTTTTTATTACAGGAACACACATGTCATGATGCACCAGTTTATCCATGTTTTAATATTTTACTGATGTATTCATATTTAAAAACATCTGTATTCTTTTCCCCTTTCTACTTAAATATCTAATCATGTCTATTTTGAGATTTTTTTTTACATTGAGTCTCTCTCTCTCTACATTTGTCTTAGAAATGTAATATGCAATCTAGTAAAGGGATCTAAGGGTTCACAAGTTGGAACAGATCTGACCAGTGTACACATGAACTGTAGATTTTGGGTTGACTAAGATCTTAGTCAGACTATGACAATTGCACACAGACACACAAACCTTATGCGCCATGTTGAAGGACAAATTGCAGGCACTGGAACTGCCGCCAGTTCCCATCAAGATACAAGCAGAAAGCCTCTGGGCTGTATGATTTACTGAGATCAGTCAAACACAGTGAGTCCTCAGGAGGAATGAAAGCTTTGCCAATCTATGCACACACCCCACCACACACAGCTACCACCGTCACTACTTTTACAAATGAGTAAATATTGGAGACTCAGACTTTTAAATGCAAACTCCAAAATGTATGTGTATGGCTTGCTATGCAACAACAAATGTACCAAAAAACAACCATTGCAGCATACCGTAATCCTTAAATGTCCTGTAAGAGACAGGCATTACTTGATCTCTGAACCCATCTGGGCTGCTTGACCACCAGATAAAATCACACTGATATAATCTATGCATCTGCAGCTTACACATTTTATAGACAAGGGAGCAACAGTGATATGTTTTATATATAAACATACCAGTCAAAATCCTTGTAAATTGCATCTTACCATAAAATAAGTCAGTAGTTTACCTCTTTATAGGACTGTTTCTGAGCAGTCGAACCCCCCCTTCGTAAGAGTGAGGGGTGAGGGGTTGATGGATGAGGGCCCTCCTCCACCTTATCTGACACTTTCCCTGGACCAGGGGAAGTGAAGAATGAAGTGATGATGTGAGTTAAATCCCTATCTCACAGTAACTTACATCATTACTGAAATTTCCACTGGATTTTGATGATGATGATGGTAGTGGTGATGCAACAAAACAGGTGGTGAAGGCACATATCCTCCCTTTTGGCAGTACACATACTGGGAGAATGTGCGTCAAAGTTCCCTGATGAGGCATGCTCCACAGATAGCCTTTTGTAAGATTTAATACATACATTTCTCATCTGACTTTCCTCAGTGTTGAATATCATTATTTAGAATTTGAACCTTACTAAAGAAAAATTACAGAGTTAGCAAAGAACTGAAATAACCAAAAGAACTATGTCTTAGTACAAAGAAATTTGCCACAATTGTACTTTGTTGCTAAGTTAAAGTACAATATTTGAAAGGTTATTAATCATGTAAATAATCATCATAGGCCTAATACTACTACTGCTACTACTACTACTACTACTACTACTACTACTACTAATAATAATAATAATAATATAATGAAGAATATAATAATGATGATGATGATGATGGTAGTAGCATTCATAACCTTGTGGAGACAACTGTAGCATAATTATAATGGTACACAAATATCAAATGTTCTTTATGTTTTAGTTTATATAGACACACTGAAGAACTCTTCAAAAACCTTTAACCCTAACAGTTAAACTACACAAAAAGTACATTTTTCTTTAAAATATGTGAAAAATATGCTCCATACATCTATGTTAAGTAGCTTCGGTTTATATATATTACATGTTTGGGTAAACCACTAATAAATGATTTGAGGAAATGCTTATTAACCTAGCTAATTAACTGTAAGGTACAATGCATACATTCATTTATCTTAATGCAGCAATGTTTGACCAGTTAAAGCAAAAAAAGGTACACAAGTTTACTAATTTAAATTAGATCTACAATTCCTATTTCTGGAAATGTTGTAGCATTTTGTGAAATACAATTTTATAAATCTGCTGTTTTTTTAACCTTTATTTAATTGGCATAGTACAAAAAATGTACTTGTTTGACCAGCTTGTATTTTTAAATACTAACTTGGAATTTGATGCCTGCAACACAAAAACGTTTCATAATAGTCAGGTAAACTGGTATCAGATGAATGTATCATGGTTAGGTACAAAAGGAGCATATAAGGCTCAGTCTTTTCAAGCTCGCTATTGCATGCCAAACTTTGTGAGAGATCAAAAAGAATATTTCTCAACACAAGATTACAAATAATTTAGGTTTTTCACCATCTACTGTACATAATACTGTATATTGCGTGTAGGGAACCACTGTTGACTGTGTGTGACCTTTAGCCCTCAGAAGGCACTGTATGAGAAAACCATTTTCACTTAATGCATTAAATGGAAAAATGACATACCTCAGCGGTAAATGTGCCTCTGTCACAACATTTCTGAGTGTGTTGCAAACATCAACATCATTGCAAATTTGTTCATATTTACAAAATACTTGTTTCTGTAAATTGCTTCTTCTTTTATGCCAAGGTTCAAGAAAATGATCAGATCACAGATTCTTGTTTTCCAGTGTCCAGTTATTTTTCTGTACATTACTCAGTTAAGTAGTTACTAAAGTGCTCATGCAGTGTAGAAATCTGATTAGCTATGGGGCACATAGTAACTCACTCATACAGCCTACAAGTCTAGGCAGTTAACCAAAGAAAAGAAGAGTGATGCCAGCTCAAGGGGGGAGGCTGGGGGGTGACAACTCACAGAGGGTTAGCAAAACAAGGGAAAAAAACATACTCAATATGCAACTGGCTTGTGCCAGGAGCCAATAGGAAAAATTTGAGTTTTGCTCAACAAGGTTGCACTGGCCAATCAAACATCAAATTAAACTGGCAGGTCACTTAGTTTCACTGAAACAACACAGCTGACAGCTGTTTCTTTTACCAAATCCATTTCCTGAAAAGTCATGATTTTTGCAATAAAAACAAGAATGTGAGATTTAATAACTCACTTGAACTTTTATTTAACTGATAATTAAATTCCAAGGTTTTCACTGATCAATTTAAATGTATCTTTTAAATAGCAACACATTTATCAAAATAAGAGTGAAAGGTTTATAGAATATTCAAGTTACGCAATTTTGAAACATTTCACAAAACCAGGTGAGCTGGAAAAAGGTGAGAGGATCATGCCTGTATACGAAAGGAGGATTCACCACAGGCTCAGTCTAGTAAGCAAAGATGGGTTGTGGTTCAACCCTTTGTGTTAAACATTATGACTGAATTTTCACTCAGTTAAAAAAGAACATGTTTCAACAACAAAGAATTAAGTTTGTTCACCATCTACAATACATAATATTGCAAAAAGATTCAGGGAATCTGGAAACTTTCAAGCCTTCAGAAGCCACTGCAGAAACCATGATATGACTGTGTTAAATATTCCCATATGGGCTTGGGAGAACTTCGGAAAACCACCGTCACTTAACAGTGAACCACTGCAACCTAAACTATTATGCAAAGAGAAAGCACATCTCCAGTTCTCTGGACTTGAGCTAATCTCAGAGGGATCGAAGGCCAATGGAAACATGCTGTGGTAAGACGAGTCTACCTTTCAGCAACCTCATTCTGCGCACACTACAACAGCATGGCTTCGTAGACACAGAGGGTGTGGGTTTGACTGGCCTGCCAGCAGTCAAGATCTATCTCTTATTCAAAACATGTGGAGCTTCATGAAGAGTAGTATCAGACAACGGTGACCACAGACTGTTGAGCATCTGAAGTCTTGTATCAAGCAAGAATGTGAGAAAAACAGTTAGTCTCCTTACTCCTAAGTGTAATTTAAAAATATGTGATGTAACACATGGTAACGGGGTAAACACGCACCTGTCCCTTTTTTGTGTGTCTTGCAGGCATTAAATTCGAAATTTAATTTGTAATGTTTCAAAATAGGGCGGCATGGTGGTGCAGTGGTTAGCACTGTCGCCTCACAGCGAGAGGGTCCTGGGTTTGAGCCCGGGTTGGCCACAGGTGCCTTTCTGTGCGGAGTTTGCAAGCTCTCCCCGAGTTCGCGTGGGTTTCCTCCGGGTGCTAGATTGGAAAATTGCCCATAGGTGTGAATGTGTGTATGAATGGTTGTCTGTCTGTGTGTTGCCCTGCGATGGGTTG
>JBBPDA010109811.1:0-10046 GCA_037974385.1 Arnoldichthys spilopterus
ACTGTTGCACCTGCTCCACCAAAGCAAACCCTGGGGACCATGTTGACCTCAGCGTATCGCTCACCTCGCCTTCTCCATCATTTCTGTGCAAGGTGACCAGACACTCATCAGTGAGCAGGACGGTAGATCACTGCTGCATTGTCCAGGTCACATGGTCTTGTGCCCATTGCAAACATTTACGGCGGTGTCAGTGGAGTCACCTGCAACAGTCGTCTGGCATTGAAGCCAAATCGGTGGAGTCGGTTGCGAATGGTTTGTCTGAAAACCCTAGGGTTTATACTAAGAACTAAGAACTAAGTTTATACAAAGAACTATTATTTATATTTATTTTGTTATTTTTCTTTCATTTCTTTTGCTTGTTTTTGCTATCCGGTGTCAGCCAGAGGAGGATGGGTTCTCCCTTCTGAGCCTTGGTTCCTCCCAAGGTTTCTTCCTACTGGAGTTTTTCCTTGCCTCTGTCGCCCTTGGCTTGCTCTTTGGGGGCTCTGACACGGTTTCTGTAAAGCTGCTTTGTGACAACGTCAGTTGTAAAAAGCGCTATACAAATAAACTTGACTTGACTAGTACCCCTCGCATCTCGTAAACAGGCCTGCAGCTGTGTGGCAGTTGCATAACGATGTCTGAGAGCATAGGTCCTTAGATACTGGTCATCGATGCGGTCTGTCACTCATGGGGCTCCATTCCTGGGTCTGTCATGAACTCTGCCTGTAGTTCTCTGTTTTGAGGCAAGTCTGCTGATGACACTTTGAGACACACCAAGTTCATGAGCAACATCTGACTGCCTGCCACCGACCCTGAGGTGTGCCATGGCCAGGTGACGCTGCTCATCTGTTAAGTGACGTTGTGTGTTCATGGCTGTTTGAATGATGAACTTGGAATGACTTACTGACAATACCAGCTTTTTATACCCACAAAATGTTGAAATTGATGCCACATGGAGAAAGGTTGTGTTTTGGTATTGGCCCCAATATAAGGCACACCTGTACACAGTGAGATCATTACATGGAAAACACAAAATGAGGTGTGTCTCCTACCCCAAAAATGTCTGAAGTGAAACGAACACTATGTATGACATTCACTAAGTCTCTCACAATATCCCTAACTTACTGTGAGTAGTGTTTGTTCTGGAGGCACCATTTGACTGCAGCACTGTAAGGATTTAGCTATATTTTATTCATGTATGCATGCATGCATAAGTGGCTGTGTAAGCCTTTGTATTTCCCTCATCATCATGCATCCCGCTATCTGAAAATGGAGGAGGATGATCGAAGGATAGCTATCCAGAGGATGTTTGATTTCCCCAACACTGAGGCCAAAGAGTCTGTTTTTGTTTTGGAGATTGTTTGATTTTTTAACAACAGAATATAGTGAAAGAATGCAATTAAAAACAAACTGCATGTTTAATAACTTTGATTAATTTCAGAGGTGCAGTGTTTCAACAGAGAAACAGACATTTGCCTTCTTTTCAGCATTTAAAATTGACTGTACATGTTTTCATGGAAAAAAAAACATTTGTAGTTATACTGAGTCTGCCTGTTCATTTGAAATGTCTTAGTCTTTGTCTTAGTTTAGATGTAACTTTTTTTATTTTTAAAACATCCAAAAACTGCTGGCCTAAGAATACTGGCTTAGAACTGCGGTGACATATGGTGGTGCCTTGCTGCAAATGATACTGCATAATCCTGACATTATGACAACTAGGTCAGGGAATTACTTGAAGTCTACAGAGCACTGAAAATAAAAAAATCCTACAATGTAATACTGAATTTCAATACTTAAGTAGTCAGTCATAGTACCAATAAGCCACTAGACATGTATTTACGAAAATCTAAATCGCCAACAGGAATATTATATTAACATTAGCGCTAATTGGTTAGTCAGCAATCCACTTTTGTTAATAATTATTTTGCTCAAAACCAGCTGTTCTATATATTCAGAGCCAAAACATTTAACACCTACGTTCACACATTTTTACATGTTACATGTTTATCATATTCTGAAGCATTTTGAAGAAGCATTTCCTATTACATAACTGGAAAATATTCTAATAGCAATGCATAGTGTCGTCTTAATTTTTTAAAAGTTATTTAATTAAAATTTAAATAATAAAACTATCAGATTTCAGTAATTTATTTGACAAAATCATTTCTTTGTAAATATTTAAAATCTAACATCATACAACAGATAAATATTTCTACTATGAAAATGTATGCATTTGTCAGTAGATAATCTGCTGACAATCATGCAAATATAAATATATTTTTTTCAGTATATCCAATACAAATATATTTGTACCAGTAATCAACATTCAAACATTGTTCATTGTTAATATCTATTGTTTAAAAACTTATCCTACTCATGACAACCACTTCCAGGTTTGAAAAGATGGTACCAAAAAACTATACTATGGAGTATGCTAAAAGCTTTCTTTAACGAAGAGTCTCACACACAAACATATATTAAGATATTTCTATGTGTGTGCATAAGACTCTTCTTTAAAACAAGCTTTTAGCATACTCCATCACATGAATTTGAACTGCCGTTCAAAGTACACTATGGAGTGGTTTTCTGGATTATACGCTACTGCTCCACTGAGGACTGTTCTTGCTGTCCAAAGGTATAGTTATGTGGCTTGTTCTAAATTACAATACTGAAAGCATATTTTAAAAACAAATCTATTTAAAATGTACTCACATCTCTTAAATATCCCTATGGGCCCCTATGAATTTCTCATAATTTTTATAACATCAAATTTCTGTTAAAGGAAAGGACTGAGGCATTAGCTCCAGTGGCTCATAAATAAGCTGCAGCAGCAGGTGTTAATGGGCTCATTTGGACTGAGCACCACAATAGTGACTCATGTGTAGGACCCAACGGGCTGTTCTGGGATTAGGAGATGGTGCAGACTAATTTAGATTGGCCATTACATGGTCAAGTTGCACTTGATGGACCATTCCAGTATTGGTGTGGGAACTGAGGATGGCGCAGATGCTGTTATTGAAATTTTCTGTACAAAGTCTCTGTGCAATTAGGCAGCAGAAGGAAACCACTTTAGCCCTACAAAGGTGCAGTCAGCAAAAATAATGTATATATATTAAGGAGTACCTCAGGATTATAACCTCTATATTCAGCATTGTGAAAAAGTCTTAAGACTAGCTGTAAATGGTAAAATGGCTTCATCCAACTGCAGTTACACTAAGCAAATATGATTAAAGGGAAATTCTACTTTACTATAGTTTTGAGAGGAGGTTGTGGTCAAAAGTGTATTTTTAATAAATACATTTGTAGTGAGAGCTACATGCTAGGTAGAAGGTTGCATAAAAATTAAAATCCCAAACCAAAATTAAGGATTGCACCTGACAAAGAACAGCATCAACCCTCATCAAAATCAACTGTTACCTAGTTGTGGGCTGTATACAAGTTCATCCTGTTCATCATGGACACAATTTAAAATTGAATTTAATGATTAAAACTATACCAGGAATAGCACTAATAAGTGCCTGAGATTGCAAATTAAATCTAGACACATCACCAACAGTACAAACACTTAGCACTAATGTGATGCTAGCAACAGTAGCACCAGAGACAGTGATAGTTGCATGGCCAAAGATAGAGATAAACATGATAATGATGATGAGAAAGAATTTGTTCCAAAGATAGAAACTAGGCAACACCTTGGGTTTCCAAAAAAGATGGGACGCAGTGTAAAATGTATATTGAAACAGCAGAGGATTTCAGCTGCTCAACAATCTCCTTTGTTGTATTTTTTTCATGATCTGGCAAATTTTTTCACTGAAGGACAGGTCTGTCCAGTTTAGAAATTGGACTCTCTTGTAGTATGGAGCTATTCTGTTTTTATATGTGCAGAATGTAGTTTGGCATTGCTGTGCTGCAATAAACAAGGCCTTACCTGAAAAAGATGTGGATTTTTTTACTGGCCATCCAATAGGTTTTTTTTGTCTGTGTCCCTTGCATATAGAGATTTCTCTGTATTCAATTAATGTTAAATTATAATATGCACCATAGAGGATGACATTCCTGAATTCTTTTCAATTGCAAGTTCAGGAACATTATTCTTAAATAACTGTACTTGTCTTTCACAGAGCAGTGACCCTCCCCATGTTTACTTCTAAGAGACTGTAATGCGCCAGTGGTGGGGTTTTCAGATTGGGACCCAATTGCATGGCCAACGTGGAGTCCTTGTCCCTGGTGGCAGGTGTAGCTGGCATGGTGCCTAGACCACACTAGGCTCTTGCTGATAATTTGGTAAAGGCTCTTGGGTTTCTGCCCGGGTCTTCCTTTCTGTATGCCATCTTCTATTTTGTCCAGCAGACGGTGTTGGTGTGGCCATCTGGTGGGTTTTTCCCTTACCCTGGGCTGTGGAAGAGGCACAGGTTGGCAAGGCTCTCCATGATGGCGGTGAGCCCAGCATAGCTTGCTGCTAACAATGAACCACTAGAGCTTACATCCTGCACCAGCGAGGAGCAGCGGGCCCACCTGCTCTCTAATGGCATTTGTTTTTCTACCTCTTTTTGGCACAGAGCTTCCTAACTCGTGTAGTTTTACAGTGCACCCCACCCCTCTTGGTGTCCTGAGCTGTAGTGCGCTCACCTTATAAACATGGCAGCACAGATTCGAGCCCTGAGTGGGGAGTCAGTGTACCTTAGCTCCCCATGCAATTGGGTCCCGATCTGAAACGGTAGCTCCATTGCTGGTGTGTTGCAGAGACAGAAAGAAAAATAAAAGTGCATGAGAGACATAGAGTATAGAGAAGGCGCACGTATGTCACCAACACACAGAACTGTGGGATTGAGACGTCATGCTGAAGGACTTTGCATACTGCGAAGTGCGCTTAGCAATTGTGGCCATCATCTTGTTCATCTTATTGTGTTCTTTGGAAAATCTGAATGGAAGAAATATTGCTGTTTACTGATCTGCGCTAGCTGATCACATGACCTGCGCACAAAAAAAAGAAAAAAGATGATGTTATTTCATTTGATCGTATGTCGACATGGAGGCAAAAGGAAGGAGTGCAGATAAGTGAGGTTACAAAGAGACGTCGGATGGCCTGGGTGTCTTCAATAAAATAATCAAATTTGATAACATCCTCGAATCAACAAGGGAATGTTTTCTACATTTCCATTCTGGAAGGTGTTCATTTAAAAATACATTACACACTGCTTTACCTGAATAGCAACTAACTAGCTGTAATGGACTACGTTTACATTATCTAACTGGCTGTATTTATAACCCTTAACGGTGGTTTTGACTTTTTGTATTTGCAGGATAACCAAGACTAGGCACCATCTCTACAGCATCTCCTGTGTGTGTGCAATACTTTCCTCGACAAGATTGTGACTGTTTGTTGTGCTCTGACAAACATGTATCCCAGTGTTGTTATGCATTTTACTCCAGCTTGTTTTAGCATGTTTTCATGTACTGTTGATGAAAATTTAAACCGTTATAGTGAATGTAATCATTGGCGGTAGTCCCCCAACATGGCGTCATTACATCAATGTTGCCTCCTCTATTCAGAAGGAGAGAGAGAGACAGAGAGACAAAATGCCTGAGAGCATGCAAAATCTACCACGTAAAAAAAAAAACTCACTCAAAGGAAAAACTCACTCTCATAAAAAATCACTCACAGAAAACACACCCAAGCCCTGAGCCAGAAATTGCACATGTTAGGTCCAGTTAGGCTTGTGCTAGATAATAGACCTATAAGGTGTTTTAGGTAATTTTTGTTTAAAAAAAAACAAACAAAGAAAACCACCTTACTAGCAGTGACCGTACAATGTACCATTTGACATCCAAAAATAATGAATTTATTTGTCTACACCACAACCA
This sequence comes from Arnoldichthys spilopterus, assembly GCA_037974385.1. Lineage (NCBI taxonomy): Eukaryota > Metazoa > Chordata > Actinopteri > Characiformes > Lepidarchidae > Arnoldichthys > Arnoldichthys spilopterus. Next base: position 5,848 of record JBBPDA010109811.1, read on the forward strand.
CTGAAATGTGTCCTTTAATGTCACTTGCAATACATTGTCACACCAGGAACAGTCTCAAAAGCATGAAAAAAACCCCCCACAAACAAAACCAACCTGGCAGAACTCAGCCACCACTCTCTATCCTGTTTCATATCTAGCCAAGCTTTCTTCCTGATTCACTGAAAAATCCCTAGTTAGGGAAAAGCTGTATACACAATTCTCTGGCTCATGGGGGCTGCTCGACCTCTCCACTGTCATAGGCCCTGCCTTAAAGCCCAGCCACAGGGGTCATAAGTGAGACAAAGTTTGGCTGTGGTTCTGCTGAAGCAATGCAAGCTGTAATTAAAGTGCTTTCTGAAGCATTAGGTTGCACCAACAACACAGGCAGCAGAGTGGTGCTGTTGAAGCAGCAAGTATGACGGTGCTGTCTGGGTTTGTGTGCAGCTGGCTGGCTATCTTCGGCAGGCGGAGTGGCAATGTTGACACGAGTGGTGGTGCAGTGTTCTCCAAGTTGAGTATGACAAAGCAGGTGGCATAATGCCTTCCTTCATATTGCTAGGTGGCACAGAGGAAGGTCACAGCGGTGCCCAGGGCCAGCACACGTGCTCATATTCCAGCATGAAAACATGCTCTTTAAGCCAACCTTACACCTGTGTATTTGGCCCATGGCTAGAGAATGAGACTGGGTGTGGACAGTGTATGTTATGGAGCATGACAGGATTCTGGATGAGTGCAAGCTAGATAGGGTAGGAAAGCTGGACTCCTGCATCTTAGGCATGGCTATACTGGCTGCCATGGGTCCAAGGAAACATAAGGTTGGGGGGCTGGGTTTTAGTCCAATAAGGGATGCAGTGGGTCCTGTTCCTTTAAGAAGTAATCGTGGAAGCAGCAGAACCCTGGATCCTCATATGTGCAAAAAGGAATGCGTTGTTCCGGGTTGCTGCTTCAAATACAGAAGGCTAACTCTGGGGTTGGTGTATACAGCGGACGGAAGAATGAATTATTGCTGATCATACTCCCTGAAGATGAAGGGCATGTAAAACAGCTGGTTCTACTTCACCAAGTCCACTTGGGAAAAACAGCATGTCTGTTGTCCCAAGTCCCTGCACTGCCTGTTTTTTTTGTTAGTTCTAGGCATGTTTTTAGAAGAGTTAAGCATAATTAAGAACAATAACTGCATTTCTTAGTTTGTGTTTTTTTACTGTTGGGTATTAGCTGTGTAAAATTTGAGTGTTATTGTGCATGACAGTTTATTTAAAAAGTAAATTTAAAAACACCAGCTGTTTACCAAAGGGATGTAAAGAAAACATTCTAAATATAAAATACATTTAGAAATTATAAAATTATTAAATAAACATATACTTTTATAATAACACACAAAAACATGTTAATTTTACCTCTGCCTGCTGCTCGTGCACATGTGATGGGTTAAAATGCAGAGGTCACATTTTGTTGTGGTGCTTAAGTGTGTTCACAATGACAGTCACTTTCCCATCGCTTTAAAATAGCTCAAAATGCAAAACTATTACAATATTAATAATTAATAAAATATTACAATGATTAAAGCAGCAATCTGAAGAAGAGACTTAGAGAAGAATCAGAGTGTGAGAAAGGCCAGAAAAAAGAGAGGAAGAGAGGAGAAGCTGGGTGGGAACTAGACAGGGTTATGATTTCAGTATCAATCACACTGTTTTTGCTATCTGTATTCCTTCATTTGTACTGCTGCTTGGTCTTTTTGGCCCTGTCCTCTTCAACCTGTTTGCACCAGCAGCTATCAATTATTAATCTTTCCAGTTTTCCAAGACCGCAGGGCAGACACTAGCACAACACAACTGAGTTTAGCTCCAGCCCTAATCTAATACATCTGATTAAGGTAATGAAGGGCTTTGGGGGCATCTGACTTTTAGAGACAGGTGTGTTGGATCTGAAATCTCTAGGGCTGTAGACTTCCAAAACCAGAACTAAGCGCCACTGAGCATTATAAAATGTTATTATTATTATTATTATTAATTATTTGGGGAAGTGTGTTTCATGATTAACAATCAGTGGTACAACACTAAGAGAGTTTCAAGATGCTTTAAAGGATGCAAAGCAACGGTACTGAGAGCACATGTACTAACAAATCCGACAGTTGGAACACGCTGCATGGACTGTGCACCCTCACAAATGCATGTTTTAAATACAAATATATTACAACTATGAATGCACCACTGCGTTCATTAATCAAGTCAGTCAGCTGGTTTTGAGAATAAACTTATGGTTAGTGCTGGCTAGCAGAGACCAGTGACCTCATCAGCGACAAGACAGTGATTACAGAATGCACAGGCAGGGCTTGTGCAGGTTTCAAAAAGTAAATCTGAAGACATTTTAGAACATTATCAATGCCACTTAAGATATGAAGCATATGAAGGAAAACCAGAATTACATGTGAAATAATTCATGAACATTCAATAGAACATAGCTAGAAAGAACTAGTGTGCAAGAGTGATTTGCTGCATAATGTGTAGCAGGCATAACATTCCTTATTTTAAAGTATCTGAGCGTTCACATCTCAGTGGACCTCACATAGACTGAACACATACAAGCCCAGTCTAAAAAGGCAAACCAGCAACTGTACCACCTGAGATAGCTAAGGAAGTTTTTGGTCCTTCCAGTAACACTAAAGCCTTTCTACTCTGGTTCTGTGAAAAGCATCTTGACACAGAACATCATACCCTGTTTAGGAACAGTTGTGCCCAGGTCCTACAGAGGGTGATACAGGCAGCAGAATGCTGCATCAGAGCACCTCTTCTTTTGCTGCAGGACAGCTACACTAATAAATGCATGTCCAGGTGCAGCTAGAATGATCAAACATGAATTAAGAAACTTGAAAGGAGTTTCTATTCACAGACCATTAGACTCTACCAGAATAAGCCAGTCATGCAACTGTTCTATAGGACACTTAGTCATATTACAACAATTGCACAATTTTAACAGATGAACTGCAAATTAACATTGTAAAGAATTTTTATTTTTGGAAAACTTTCATAACACTGCTTATTTACTTAATGTTCTTGCACAGTGTTAGGTTTACAATTCACTACATATGTGATCAATCAATCTATCCATTCATCTATCCATTTATCAAACATAACAGTGTACCTGGTGATTAGCAACACTGTCCACCAAACATGTCGTTCATTCCTTAGCGGATTGCTACTCCATCTTCTTGCATTTTATCATTCGCATACTGCATTTGCATCACTCACATCACTTGAGCTTGTTCAATACATTTCACTGTACTACTGAACCTTTGTTTACCTACATATGACTAATAAAACTAAACTGAAATAAATCCTTTATAAGGAACTGTCCACTCCACCTTTAATGCTGTAGGATTCAACATTGCATTTAAGAAAGCCTTGCCAAGAGTGGTGAAACCTGGAAGATCAGTGGCGCACCACTCCCAGTAAAACAGGATGAGAGAAAGTCCTGAAGAACTGTAACCATTCTGCACAGACTCTTTTAGACTAGACTAGTGTTTAGAGACAACTACCCCAGTGTTGTCAGACTGTTTAACACACATCAATGCGATATGTAGAGCATTCAACATGTAATAAAATTGGTCAAAAAGTGCAATACATAATGAGCAATGTTTGATTAGTGAAACATTGTTATACACAATATGATGCTCATGGGTGTTACACACTCCATACTTACCCTTTCACTCTCTAGTAATAGACACTGATATTTAATTAACTCAACGCACTATTGCGATTTACAATCTGATGCTTATGCATGTTAACACTCCATGCTAACACTTGCATTGTTTGGTAATAGTCATGTAATATTACACTTGATATTTGTATAGTTTATTTAGAATTTTATTTTATTTTCATAGTACTTATTGTAACTGTCTAGTCTGTGAAGAAGGCTTTCAAGTAGGAATTTTGTTGTAATTTACCTTAATTTTTTACTTATGATGATAAAACTCTGAACAATTTTTCATGGTGGAGTTCAATTAAGTTCAGGACAGTTGTAGGACAAAACCAAAAATAAAAAGCCAACTTCAGCTTTAAAAAATAACATCTGGAGTTTAGTAACTTCGGAAGCCAAGTAACTTATCAAGTATAATTTATAATTCATAATATAATTTATTATTAATACTACTACTACTACTACTACTACTACTACTACTACTACTACTACTACTACTACTAATAATAATAATAATAATAATA
>JBBPDA010109812.1:0-10046 GCA_037974385.1 Arnoldichthys spilopterus
ATGCAGAGGTTGCATTTCGTTGTGGTGCTTGAGTGTGTTCACAATGACAAAGAGTCACTTTCACTTCACTTTCACTTCATGTGCCTTGATGAAGGAGCCAAAATCGTTCCTTCGAAAGATTGCTGTGCTTCCTATATCGCCACCCGGTTCCTGGACGCTCCTCCCTCAAATGCATATGCATGAGGGAACCAAAGGGATCTTGCATTTCACGCACGTGGCCCATAAACTGCACGATAAGGCTTGTGTGACAGTTTCATGCATAACACATGGGCTGAATGTGTGGGATTTACGGCTGAAACGGCTGCAGAGGGCTTAGTTCATCAGGCCATTTGCATTTCGCACAGTTTTAATTGCACACTGACAGTTTCTCACAAACACACATACGGAAAACCACACACACACACACACACCTCACAGACTGCTGATGGCTGCTGCTCTGCTTTGTTTTGTGTGTAACCTTTTTGCTGACTCTGCGTTCTCTCCTTTTCGGCTGATCTCGGCTCCAGCCTCCTCTAGTGGGGGCGTTAATGGGGACCACCCCCCCTCCTTCAAACACAACCGGTGGGCAACAACAACTGGCTACCACACGTCTGTCAGTCTGTCCATCATTTGTCCGTGTACCCCACACCTCACCCCCTGCACCTGTTAAAAACATATGCGCTCACACACAAAATGACACAATATGGCTGCAGTTAAAGGATTTTAATTAATTAGAAGAATTTTTTCTTATTTTTTATGTATTATTTATATTTTTAAAATGCATTTTATAATATATATGTGTGTGTGTTGTGTATATATATATAAAAATATAAATATATAATATATAATAAATATAATAAATATATAGAAATAATTTTAAAAACATTTTAAAAAAAGAAACAATTTTTTTTCTTTCAATTTAAAATAAATTCTTTGTTCTTAGTAATAAAGAAGCAATAAAACATTTGTTAAAAATTTTTAAAAAAATTTTTTTTCTTTGTTCTTTACTAAAACTGATTTTTTTTTTATTACTTTTTTTATATTTATACATATGTACATAGTTTTAATATTTATTCATATCAAATATCCTTTTATGGGCTTAGGACTTCTTAAACCACTGTGCCTTTAGTTACATTTAGTAACATTTTGCTTTGCCCCAGCACAGCACTACCTTCTTCAAAACTACGACACACATGGTATTAAAAAGCACAGTAAAGCAATTTTTCTCTCTAAAAACAAATTCTACAATACCTAACTTTGTCAACTAGTGGCTGCAGTCCCACACTCACACACACAGTCTCGTCTCTATCGTTTTTGTCCGCTGTCTGTCACAACGCTTGGCCTGTGGTGCGCAGTATATTTTATTCTTTTCCATGACATTTGTGTCCACCTACATAACCCGGAAGCGTTTCCTGGGTATTAGCTGTTTGTTTGCTGGTTAATTCTAGCAGCGGATTGGGATGGTCATTATAATGTAACTGTGTGCACGTGTATGAGTGTGCTGTCTGTTTTAGTCCACATCCTGGGCTGAGAGTGTAATGGTCTGTCTGCTGCCCTCTACAGAGGGTTTGAGCCTCAGTGTTCCTTTCAAAAATTCCAAAAACATTTTCTAAAGCTTTGCGAATGCACTCTCAATTTTTAGAAAATTAGCAATTATTTTTATAAAAAATAAGAACTTTTTTTTTTTTTTTCTATTGTTTATCTTCAGGACTCACTTTCAGGACTCACGTTCTGTTGCCATGCAGCTTTTTCCTGCCAAAATCCTGATAAGTGCAAAGAAAACGCATGCCATTAGCTTAGCTCTGGAGGACCGTATTTATCCCATGATTCTCCGTCGATCAAGTGCTGCTACAAAGCGTTTATGCAAGATTTGAATGCTCATGCGGACTCGGCCTTAACGTTGACTATTGCTACTCGCTAATGTAGCGATGTAAGCTACTTTACTCGATTTGTTGACAGTATTACTTCATATTTTCCCAATGTACCACTTCATGGCAAAAACAGCCTTAAGCTAAACGATTGAAGTCATGTTACAGTGTGATGGAGAGAGACAAATTGGGTCTTGTCTAGCTAGCCGAATTAGAATCTTTGGAGGTTTATTATCAGGCCATCGTTTTCTCATAATAATGGCGTAATATTAATGTGTGAACATAGTTCATTCTGTTATTTCCATATTTCTAAGTGTGTGTGTATTTGTGTGTGTGTGTGTGTGAAGTTTAACACGACTCCCCTTGAATCTGTGTGTGTATGCAAACTCTCACCATTCTCCTTTCGATGTTCCCCACCGTGCACACACTGTAAACCCCTGTAAATATCTGTCCCGCGTCACATCAGTGCTCAGTCGTCGTTTTGAGTGGGCGTGAATTGCAAGTGCTGTGTTCAGTGGTTTTTCCACCATGTTTTGAAATGGTTTGCGTGCTCACTGTACCGTACCGTACTGTACTGTACTGTCTCGTGTTTTAATTTGACACAAGCCTCATTTTCACCTTTTTTTGGACAGTAGCCGCGTCCGTTTCCTCTCCCAGACGGATATTTCAGCTGCATGAATGCTTACACTTTGATTCGATCTCTCTCAGTGTCACAGCTGTGTTCGTCTGTGTGATTGGTGTGTCCATGCTCTACCCAGTGCTTGTTTTGTAGCTGATTTTGGTGGGTTTACATACTTTTCCGACCGAAAAATTCCATTCACTCTTATGATAAATTGTCGCTCAAAATCTTACCAATACGCGTTTACATTTTATGTAATGTATTAAAAATGGGTAAAAATGGATGGAAACTCCATACACTTATATACATTTAAAAAAAAAAAAAAAGAGTAATAATTGATGTATAATATGTAAATCCACATGTTTTATTTCTCTCATTGATATTTCTTGATATTTCCAGTTCCCACAATGTGGCTCTCATTCCCAACGATGACTCCATACTCACCCACTCTTAAAAATATGTGCATATTAGATTAACCATAATTTAAAATATTTTCATTTTTGCAGTTCATAATATATCTAAAATAGCTTAAAATCCAGTACGACGCAACAATAGAGAAACAGTCAGCTGCTGTGACGCTATAGAAGCCACAATTGTAGCTAATTGCTAATTGTAGCCAATTGTTCAAATGCAGCTGTTTGTGAGCACCCGCATGAGCCAACAAATTTGAGATGCTGGTGAAGATGCTAAAACTGGGACTAGCAGCAACTCATTTGGATAAGCATTTAAGATGTTTTCCCAAAGCTGTTATCCCTCATACCTACCTCGTATCATACATTTTGCACTGAGAATTTTGTCGTAGCTTTAATCGCCGCGTAAAATGTCGGCGTGAGGGGTGGTGACACGCCTAAACTAAACCAGCTATTATTTATTAATTTATTTAATGGATAATTATCATACTGTAACAATTCCACGTGGATGTCCGAATCGAGCGTTTTTTCCAATGTTTGTGGCGTCAGGTGAGCGCAGTTCTTTTTCCGGCGCATTGAAGCGAATCAGACCGTCCACAAGGGCTTTCAGGCCTCTCGTTCAGTTGCCGTGCAACCGTCGCATGCAGCTTTTTCTTGGCGTCGGTTTCTGCCAAAATCCTGCGTGCAAAGAAAACGCGTGCCATTAGCTTAGCTCTGGAGGACCGTATCTGTCCCATGATTCACCGTCGATCAAGTGCTGCTACAAAGCGTTTATGCAAGATTTGAATGCTCATGTGGACTCGGCCTTAACATTGACTATTGCTACTCGCTAATGTAGCGCTGTAAGCTGCCTTAAGCTAAGTGAATGAAGTCATGGTACAGTGGGTTGGAGAGAGACAAACTGGGTCTTGTCTAGCTAGCCGAATTAGAATCTTTGGAGGTGGGGCATTTTCTGCTCAACTTGTCAATTAGGTCTTTAACCCTAAAAAGAGATTGGAACTCTCCTGGCAGTGTGATTTTCCTATAATCTACATTATGTATAATAAAATATAATATTTTAGATTAATAGTGCAGTGCGAATTTGTGTATTTTGACAAGCAAAATTACAATTTGTCATCGGTTTGAATGGGATTTTTTCCCAACTTGTCCAACCTTGCAACCAAAGCTACAAAAGAACGCATTTACAGACAGAGCATGAACAAGGCAACCAATCCATGTGGTCATATATATATGTTAATGTTCTGCACTCTGATTGGCTGTCCTGGCAGGTAAAGACGAGGAACTTCCGAAGAAGCCATTGGGTCAGCTACCCCCGGATCCGGTAGAAGCAGCCAATCACGTTGCTAATGGGCAGATGCCAGCTGGGCAGACAGTGGAAGATGGTCCGCCTTGTCTGAATGCCCCCACGGAAACGGACGAGATCGCGAATGGCTCGCCGGATCGACACCAAGACAGTCGACCCGCGAGCCGTGCCGAGAGAGAGTCACGGGACAAAGTAAGCAGACCAGGAAAGGGCGAGAAACGAGACGGACGAAAAGCCGTCTTGCTCACGCCGATAACCCCAGGAACGGCGCGAACAGCTGAGAAACACGGGCCAAACTATGGCGGAGCCAATCAGAACTCGAACGCTGGCTCGAGCAGCCGTAAAGACGTGATCACTCCTCGGTGGGTCAAACCATCTGAGAGCAAGCTAGAGGAGGCTAAAGCTGCAGCTTTGAGGGAGAGCCAGCAGAGCCTGAGCGCTGGAGTCCCTCCATCACCCACCATTCAAATGTCTGAAGAGCAACAACAACAACAACAGCAGCAGCAGCAGCAGCAGCAGCAGCAGCGTCGTCCCAGGTCCAGAGCCTTCGTCCCAGGCTCCAATCGGGGCTCTAATGCCTCACAGTACGACAACGTCCCGGGACCAGACAGAGATTTCACAGAGGTGCCGGAGATGCCGCTTGATCGCCCACCTTCTCGTCCATACGGGGCAAGACAGGGAAGTCCAACCAGGCCCCCTAGTGGTGGGACTGGTATCTCAGCCCCACCTTTCAGAGTCCCTAAACACACGCCAGTCCCGTTCAGCTCCGACATGCGACCACAAATACACTACACACCCGCCATGACACCCGTCAACCCCATGTATACCTCTAAAATGCATCCGCAGGAGGACAGAGGGTATGGAATGGCCTATGACGAGAGGGCATATGGTATAACACGCGTTTCACCTGAGATTATTAATCGCTCGCCCGAAAAAGTGTTGATGAATAATAGCTACGCTCCGTACAGACGGCAACCGGCTCCTCTCCAAGTCGCGCCTGCTGACTTTGGAGCTCGAATGGACAATACCGGAGCCCGAATGGACAGTTTTGGAGGCCAGATGGACAATACTGGACCACGAATTGGAAACACTGGACCTCGGATGGAGACCACCAGCGAATTTGGACACTACCCCAGGCAGCCGACCCGCCTTTTAGGTTCCCCCGCTTTTGGGTCCACGGAACAGCGCCATGAAAGGCAGCGTCGAGGTGAAGGCTGGTATGGGGAGATGATGGAGGTGGGGATGATGCCTCCTCTGCGCTCTCCAGGTGGGTTACCTCGCTCACCCAGCTTCCAGAAAGCCCAGCTCTCGCCCGTCCACCCGGCCCAGCAGTTTGCCTTCCCGCCCGCAGCCGTCCCACGGCCCACGCTGTTCGGAGGGTCTCACTACAGACACGCGCAAGAGGCCTTCGCCTTGCAGGAGTCTATGCTGCTCTGAGAGAAAGGAAAGACCGAGGCTGTATCCCAATTGGATACTAAACACTATTTCTATGATCGAGAGTATTATAGACGGGTTAGTACACAAAATAGGAATGTACGACCGTTTCATAATAACTATGCTAATGGAATGTGGTGAAATGATTGACACTTATCACCTCTGGCCTCCATTGAAGCCACCACCAAATTTAAACTGAAGAGCTTCGCTCCTAACTTTCCTTTTTAGGACTTTTCCGTGGGAAAGTGGAGCGTCATTTGCTAAACTTTTCCACATACGATCGACCTTGAGCTGGTTAGCTTGAACTCCGCCACATTTTCAAATTGTTCTAGCCATGAGAAGCTCCATTCTTGTCACTTCCCTTGGCAACATCGTCCATCAGCTCTGTACACAAAAAAACTTGACCAATGTTTACTTTTTTTTGCAGATTTCTGCATGCTATATTTTTCAAAGGGCACTTAAAAGTAGTGTTCACTATACGATTGGGACACAGCAAGAGAGGCACAAGGTAGAGAATGTGAGAGAGTGTACGAGAGATGCAAAACATGAGGCGTGCGGCGTATGTCCGAAGGTTATCTAGAGGAGTTACTTTATCTCTGTGTGTGGGAGTGTGTGTGTGTGTGTGTGTGTGTCTGTGTGTGTGTATGTGTGTGTGTGTTCGTTCATGATGTTTTTCCACAAAGCAGATTTTCTCCTTCAATTGGACAATTTGAGCCAAAAGTGAAGACTGTCCAGTAGAAATTGTCCATTACCTCTTGACCTTTGGCTTCAGTTGTCTGGTTACCAGGGAAACGCTGCTTTTTCGAACCTCTGTTGTTCGCTTGTTGGTTTTGTGTTGTTTCGTTGTGATCCTGGCAGGCCGTCTGCCCTCGGCGTCCTACGAAACCAATACGGCAGGACCCGCCAGCTCGAGAGCTTTATACTTAATGCCCTAATTTTTTTTTTCGTCTGGAAGGTGAATCATCGCGTAATCATTGACAGCAAACCGTAACAACGTGTCTTTTAGAACGGAGGAATGCACAGAGAGATTGTCTTTCAATTATTTAATCGTCCCTTTCAAAACCGTAGGAGGAGGGACGGGACGGGACGGATATGTACCCCCTCCCCCTCCCCCCCACCCCACTTTTCATCTTCATTTTTTAAGGATTTAGTTTTCTATACACAAAATATACTATATATGTATATACTGTCCACACACGTTCGTTATCCGATGCTTGTGAATTTTACGATTTTTTTCAATGAGAAATACAGTAAGTACATCAGTGGCATCAGAACACATCCCTGTTAGTAACATTTCAGTATAAATGCACTCAAACTTATTTAAGTTTGTATTGTTTTTTCACTCCAGTCGGGGAAGTTTCTGTCTCTCTCTTCATGCATCTCGAGAGATTGTGCTTAAAGCCTGTCGATCAGTGATCTGGGAGCAGGTTCCCAGCTTCATTTCTTACTCAAAGGCGGAAATTCGCTGTCTGCGTAAATCAGGAACAAAGTCATTACAAGTGGTTTGATGTGAAATGGCGAATTTTAGAGAAGCGCATCAGCACATCTGTTTTACAGTGATGGTGACAGGAACCAGGGCTGGCGGTGTCTGCAACAATGTAGCCATTTTCAGTCCAAAAGCTGAGTTTTTGTAGAGTAATAATGAAGTCGTGGTAAATCTGATAAACCAGTCTCTCTACAAGCGATGTTCTTATGTGCTAGACATGTGAAGTGCTTTAGACGTCTGGTTGCCATCGCCATTACTGGTCATTGTCGGACCAAAATCTTTTATCTCCATTTTTTTTTTTTTTTTTTGTTTTTTGCTTGCATTTTTACAAAATCTGAAAAACAACAACAGACATTAGCATTGGTTTGACATTTCACGATGAAGGGAACAAAAGAAACGGTTCTAGACTACATTTAAAAAGTACAATTTACATTTACCTCGTAAAGTTACATCGTAAAGTTTTTGTAAAGTTCGATTTTGGAGATACAAGGTCATGAACCGTAACTCTACAGTGGTGCCGTTTCATATCAGACCGCCCTGAATGACTTTGCCCTTAACGGATTATTCTTATTTTATAGTGATTGTTTTTTTATTGAATTGTGCAAAAATGTAGAACAACACGGTGGATTTCCTCTTCACTGACATTCGTCATTTAGATTCCAGCCTAAACTACATCCATTCCAGTCCAAAACCACACTGACCCAAGCTTCTGATTGGTTGGTTAGCTCAGGTGTTGTCCAGTGTTGATGAACGCTAGTATAATCACACAGCGCACTCAGGTTCGAGCTGGTTTTTTTTCGCAATAAAGGCTGTTTATGTAAAGAGGCTGTGTGGAAGAGCAGCTTCAGGACATCACTACACTACTATTACCTGCACCTGATCCAGTGTCCGTGAATGAGTCATGTTTTTACAGGTATGACAGTATATTGTTCCATGTGAACACACACACTACCCATCGGATTCTGGAGCTTTTTCGCTCAGATTTTAGTTTCAGCGTGTGTTTTACGCAGCGGTTCCGGAAAGAGATGATTGTTTAGGGCAAAATCTGCTCTTTATACCAAGCAAGACACTTTAATGAACATGGAATGTTGGTGTTAAAGCATAATATACCCAAAGGATACGTAAATAACAATATAAAATAACATTTATTAAATAAATAATAAATGGTAAATAGCTATATTTTAATACATAGTTGTATGTTAATTTATAAGTGATCAAAAATCCCATGAAAAATGTCAAAACAAGGGCAAGATATCTGCATACAGTGATGCGCTGTATGTGCATGTGTGTAATGTAATATATATATATATATATATATGTATATATCAGCCATATCATTAACACCACTGACCGGTGAAGTGAATAACATTGACTCTGTCGTTTTTTTTTATTACAGTGGCACCTGTCAGTGTGGTAGGATATGTTAGGCAGCAAGTGAACAGTCAGTTCTTGAAGTCGATGTGCTGGAAGCAGGAGCGTAAGGGTGTGAGCCACTTCGATAAGGGCATTATTGCGATGTTCCAGACGACTAGAGCGTCTTCAACAAGGCAGGTCTTGTGGAGTGTTCCAGGTGTGCAGTAAAGTGAGCCAAGGAAGGACGATTGGTGACCCTGTGACCGGGTCATGGGCACCCAAAGCGAGTGAAGGCTAGCCCGTCTGGTCTGATCCCACAGAAGAGCTACCGTGGTTTCAAAAAGTGGGGTCCGATCACACAGTGCACCACAGTCAGAGCGGGGTTCAGCCGCTACCCAATGTTAGGCAGGTGGTGTTAATGTTATGGCTGGTATATAGTCTTAGTATGTTCTCGTACTAGGAATTCTTTGTTGTTTTTTTCTTCTTTTTTTTTTTTTGGTCAAGAAATATTATGGAATATTCCGTTTGTGGCATCAGCTCTACATTCCAAGGTGGGAACCCCAAGCCTCCTTAGCCTGGATGCTATGTGGATGGAGACCCTACAGTCTGGAACTGCTGACCAACTGCCGTCTGCTTATGAAGCCTGTATTACTCTCTTAATACGCTACACGAGTGACCGAGGAGAAGAGTCCGTGGAACGGTCGGCGAGACGCTCCCACAGAGTGCGTAGAGGACGTTTGAAGGTGGTTTTTCGCTTCTGATTGGACACATGCTGGTGCTCTGTTCTCCATCCGTCATTTCGGTTCACGTTTGCACCGCGCGTATGACTTAGGTGTATAACCGCAACTTAATCCGCGCATCCCGTTAACCGCTGTGGACTCCTGCGACTATAATTCACAAAGACTACTATGACATTTTTAAAATATTTTTGCATTTTATGTCACGTTTATCCCTTTTCCATACCGTATAAGTCCCACACTGACCGTATGTGATATTCCTCGTTTCTTAGGCACTCACCATGTGCATTCTCCTAAGCACACACACACACACACACACACACACAACTCTCAGGCTGCGTTGCCCCCACCCTCCACATATTTATGATCACGACGAGCATGTTTTCTGCGATCACAAGCTGCAGAGTGCTACTACAGGCCTGTATCTGTATATATTGTTAAAGAATAGTTCGTTTTTGATACAGAGTTTTAACTGTGATTGACAGGAGGATCTTGTTTGTTTGTTTTTTTTTTTCTTTTGATTTTGGTTCTACTACTAAACTTGATGATCAAAAATGACTTTCTCTAATAAAAAAGCAACCCTCGAGTGGTGACGAGCAAAACATGAGCTTTGTGATGTTTTTTTTTAATAATAATTAATTAATTACAGGCAGTGGTGGCCTAGTGGTGAGGACATTGTCCTTGTAAACTGAAGGTCGTTGGTTCGAGTCCCTGGGCACCACTGAGGTACCCTTGAGTAAGGTACCGTCCCACTACACCGCTCCCCGGGCGCTGTTGGTTGCCGCCCGCTGCTCCACGTGTGCACGTGTGATGGGTTAAATGCAGAGGTCACATTTCGTTGTGGTGCTTGAGTGTGT
>JBBPDA010109813.1:0-10045 GCA_037974385.1 Arnoldichthys spilopterus
TCATGTTTGTGGCTGTAATGTGACAAAATGTGGGAAAGTTCAAGGGGGCCAAATACTTTTGCAAGCCACTGTATATATATAACTGCAAGGTGTGTAATAGTCTGAGAGGTTACAAAGGAACCAATGGTAACATCTAAGCAACTGAAAGCCTCACATTTCAAATGTTTGTGAGCGTACCAACAGAAGAACACTAAAGAGCAATGCTGTGTATTGCGGTGTAGCAAGGAGAAATGCACTGCTCTACCCCAAAAACATTGCTGACCATCTACAATTAACTAAACAAACCAGAAGGATACTGGAAAAATGTCTTGTGGATGGATGAAACCAAAATAGAATTTTTGGCTTAAATGGGGAGTGTTAAATTTGGAGAATTAAGATTTGAATGAAGTTGGATTGGAAATATGACTGAAGAATTACATGGTTCAGAACCTCTCATGAACTTTCAATTATGTTTAAAAAAAGAAATATGTTTAAGTAGAGAGACCATGGAAGTGGACTCAGCAATGTTGAATTTCTGTTTATATACAGGAATGGAGGAGCATCAGAGAATAATGTTTGAATCTTTATATACCAACATCTATGTTAAAAAGACACTGAGGGCTGAGGACCCATTATATGTATTTATTTATTATATGCTTAATAAGTTCTCTCTGCAGGAAAGGCATGAAAGATTACATGTTAAATAATATTTAATTCTCTCCACTGCTAAGGGGTCCAGTATTTTTGCTCTGCACGTACGATTATCAAAACCTCATATTTCAAATGACCTTGAGCAAACATCTGTTATAGCTGATGCTTACTGGTAGGTTGCATTAAACTCAGTATGACTGGTTGGTGTACTTCCCTTGTTTATATTATCATATTTTAACTACTTCAAAAATAATGTTTTGTGTACCATTTCTGATATTTTGTCTACTCCAAATGTTTTCTGTAAAGTGTTCCTTGTGTGTCAAATGGCATGTACATTTTTTAGAATGCTTGAATATAAAAACTATAACACTATATTTTATTGATTTATAGCCATGTGCCTATTCATCAATCTTTATGTGCAACCTGATTAATAACTGTTTCTAATAAGACAGTCAGAAATTATAATCTACATATCTAAATGTTCAGAGGGCAATCTGATAAGTTCACCTGGAGCTATATCTCATAGAGTGAACATACAATACATCTGAATCTGAAGGTCTGGCATTTACTTTTGCCATCATGTTTATTTTAGTATTCACTATAGTCCACTGTACACAATATTCATTAATCCATATTCTGTGATGTATGGGGGAGTATGTGTTGTTTTACAGGTACTTTTGTACCGCAATATTAGCAATGCTTGTAAATGACAATAAAGACAACAAATTGAGTTGTAACTAAATTGAAGGAAAGTGGTCATACTTTTTTGCCAAGTCTCCACTGTCATTACCAAACCATCATTAATAGAGGATCTAAACCATTACAATTTTATTGTAATGGTTTAGATCCTCTATTAATGACGTTTAAAAGAGTTTGATCTAGGATCATATTTCACTTCTGTATGGCAAACATTACTAAAGTTAACAGATCTTAGATCAGCATTCCTACTTTGAGGAGTTTTAGTTTTGTGAATACAGGTTCACATCTATACCATGGAGTTAACAAGCCAAATTCCCAATGTTTGAGGATTTGAAATGATAATAATTTTTTTATTCAGTGTTCTAATGTAGTACTGAATGGCAGTTTAACAGCATTTTGTCTGCAGTCTCCTAACAAACAAGTCAAGGGCAACATTTACATGGAAAAACTCCAAAAGACAGCGATAGAGAGAAACATTGATGAAGCCAAGTCACAAAAGGGGAACTACTTGTGGATCTTCAAAGATGAACAGTACATATATTTCACTTAAATCAGCATAAGATGATTATCAAAACCATTTTTGAGCAGAGTCAGGCGTGTTAAAGCAAGGAAACCTAATGGGCCTTGTGAGACTTTAGGTACAGTTTTCCATACCTTTTTTCCACACCTTTTCTACACCTACTCTTTTTCATATTCCTTTTATATCTGTCAGTACACAAATCTGCCATCTACTCCCTACTTTGAGATTAGCTCTATTTGTGCATATGTCTTTAGACCTTCGGCGACTTCAGTGAGTCTTCGCTATGTTCTGTAAACATTTGATAAGGATCTGTTCTGGCCCCTCACCTCAGACCAGAGTGAGATAGATTACACAGAGGGAGTGAGCAATACCATCTTCCCCTTTTCTCTCCTCTGTCTCAGTAAACTTGCTAGCAAACATGTTAGGGTCAATGACGTGACTTTTACATTTTCTGTCCAGGTGTATTCATTTCAATATAAAAAGGGTTTAAATTCATAAAGCTATACCATATATATGTAGTATTACTCCTTTATATGTACCCACTTTAACTTTCCAAAAAACATTTGTTTTTTGTATATTTTTGCTATTTAAAGTACCAAAATATCATGTGGTGCAACTGTCTGGCCACGGCTTCTGTTTAGGAAACTGCTTTGAAAGTACTGTAAACATGTTAATATTTATTTTCTCTCCCATTTGGCATGATTTCCAAAGTGTTTTGTAGTCCTGTATAAAATTACAAAGCAGTTGTATGCATATTTCCATCATAATATACAAACAAACTTTGTCTAATAATGTCCTTTTTATTAAATATCATGTGGTGTGACCATTATAAAACAGCCATTTTGGGACTTTTATGTTCAAATTCATTTAAAGACAGGATGTTGAATCATCAACAAGGACATATGCAAACTGAAAACAGTTTTGTAAATCTCTCTCAAACTAGAATAAAAATAACTTTTATCAGTTGGTGTGTAGTTGCCACATTTGGATATCATGTGGTATGACCTCAAAAAAGCAATGAAAATCATGTTATTTCAACAAATGTGAAATTTCATATTGACTTTTCGTAGAACGCTAGCTTGTTTTGTTTAGATGGCCAATTCTGTGTCTACAGAGTTTGAATGAACTTGAAATATCATGTGGTGTGACCATTGCTGAGTGTTTTCCCTTGTAGATACATGTCTTAGATTGGAGCTTTTTGTATTTTTATATTCAAAATATGATTTATATAAATACAGTACTTTGTTTTATTATTATTTGGAACAGATTTGTACGCAGTTGCGTAATTTCTAAATTTTCAGAAACAACAGTTGAGAGAAATTAAATAAATATTCAACAGAAAACAGAATTTTATGCTGTAATTATGCATTAATTAGAAATGTATTGTTTTTATGTATTTTCAGTCTAGTTTCAGTCTATTTTCCAGATGCCTCTGTCAAGTAAAGAAAAGACTGCTTACCATAGGCAACACTTTAACTCTGAAATAGCAGCGTACCTTGCTAGGAGAAGAGAAAGGTTTTTAACAAAATGTTAAAAATGAAAACTATATATAAAGAAACTTAAAGTACATATTGCTTATGTATTTTTTGCCTGGAGGAAATGTATTTTTACATTAACATTTTAAAATATTTGTTGTTGCAGCTGTGTGCTACAGTTATGTTTGAAAATTGTTATATTTAGAAAAAAGTTAATGAAATGTTTTTGTTCATAAAAAAAATTTTGGTTAAGATATATTTTAGTACACAGTTTATTATTTTTAATCATTTAATATAGATTTTTTAATGGTATGAGGTCATTTGGAGCAACCACTCATCATGTGGCGCAACCAGTAATAACAATAATCTGTATTACATTCCTCATTAAATTTACTACTTTACCCACTTATAATAAGGTGACTGTGACATTATAGAACCAAAAATATGAGATCATTACTTCAAGTCAAAGTCAAAAGAAATGCAAATACTTTGTTTCTAAAACAATTGCAATATAAACAAGAACTTAAGAAAATGTTAAACAGCTTAGGGAAATTAATTAATTAATTTTATTTATTTTATTAATTTTATTAATTTTAAAATCTATTATGGTCAAATAAAAAAATACTAAAATCACTTAATTTAAAAATGTAACATGAATTTATGTTTACATTCTTAATGGTTGAACAATTGCAATAGATATTCTCATTTTTTGTATCTCAAAATTGGTCTGTTGAAAATTTTTGTCATTGACTCATTAACGTCTCATCATTGACTCTGAGATTTGATCAGACAAATCCATCAGCCTTATGGACTAGAGCTAAAACTGGTTTAAGACCAAGACTGAGACAAGGACTGGAACAAGACTGACAAGAACAAGGACTCAAAACTAACAGCACAACACCCCACTGGGCAGAGAGACATTGAGGTGACATCTTTTTATATTATTTCTGCACATCCAATTTTGTCGGATAAGGGCTAATTCAAGTCCAAATAAGGTTGCTGTGAATGTCTTTTCTATGTAAAATTTTCGCTCATTTTAGACATTGTTTTTTACAGGTCTACTGTTTCTAGGCTCTGTGTCATTTCAGAAGGTGGCATACTGTTCCAGTACATCTTCCTACAGCTTCTTTTGATCATCTCAGCAGCAGAGAACTGGAGATGCATACAAAGGTGTAAAGAATTTCCGAATCAAATCTGCTGCTGAGCCAAATGAAGCTACAAAAAAATTAACTGGTACTGTTAACAGGCACTCCACCTTCTGGAACTACAGTTATACACAACATGCTTCACAAATAACAAACATCAAAAAATCAGTTAAATCCCCACTCATTTCTTTCCATTTTCATTGTTATTATTTGCATCCACACAAATATTGAATACAAAAAAAGTCTGGGAGTACATTTAAGTTAAAAGGTTCAGTCCTGAGAGATGGCTGCATGCTTTAAGTGCTCTGAAGCACACATCCTGATAAAGCCCTCTGTGGCTGACACATCAAATTTCATGACTTCATCTGCACGAGTAGAAAAAGACAAGTGATTAGAAATATTCAGTCATACACCATGGCAAAAATAGGTTCCCCATGCATCTACTACCAATACTGGATTAATACAAAACCATCTCAGCAAATATTAGAATTAGCCATGGCATTTGGTGTTGTATTTTTAAAGTCAACAGGAGAGGAAATCAAATTATTCAAGTTATTAATCAAGTCATCAAGTTGTTATTTAGATTGGCAAGGGCTAATTTTTTTTGCCTTAGCCAACATGAAATATTGGCTTATATTGTATTGCTCCATAAACCTTTGTGTTCTTCAAAAATTTCTTTCCCTTTTTACCCTTCCCCTTCATATTGAACTTGGCCATCAGGGCATTAGTAAAGAGCCTAAAAAATGACATTTCTAAATCAATGTGAATGATATATGTAGGAACATCAACTGTAAGGTTGGCGCCAGCCAGCAAGGGGCGCCCATCACCCGCAGTACCACGCCAGGCCTGCGGGAGCAGCCGTTCCCCTGCAGCTACGAGGCGCCACCACAGAGGACGGCAGATGACAGCTGCAACGCCCAGCTCACACGGCAGAGGGCAGCAGCAAGCGCCAGGTAGAAGGCAATTAAGACTAATTTGATACAGCTGAGCCATGGCCTTTTATGGCCCAGCTTCCCCTGGCACTTTGCTGAGTCTTCTGCTCTTGAGTGTGAGAGCTCAGCCGGTAACTCCGGTATAAAAAAAAAAAAAAAAATGTAATTAAAAAAAAGAGAAAGAGAGAAAAGAAAAAGCAATGCAAATAGCCACAGCAGATTTGGGTGGTTTAAGACCACAAAACTAAAACAGTTAACACTGGCAGATGAGTATGATAAGCACAGCCGAGCGAAGAAGGAAAAATTGTGATTCACGGCAAATGCTTGGCGCTTTGCCTCGGCCAATAAGGGTGGTATTTACTGGTTGGGTTATGATGATGTGCTGCCTCAGCCGATCAGAGTGGCGTTGACTGGTTGAAATCATAAGAAAGCCATAATTTTTTCACAAATTGCATTTCCAAATAAATAAATAAATACATAAATACTTAAATTGCTTGATTAATTAAATAGATAACAAAACGTACTCAAATAAATAATTTGTAATATATGATGTTTTATCACAAAAACATAATTTGTGATAAATCGAAAATGAATTCATATTCATTTAAATTGTTGATATTTGTCATAAAATAAAAAATAAATATATTCATTAATAATGTCAATTTCCTGCACCTGTGTTAGACGTCGCCATGACATCCAAAATTCTGAGGTTCAAATGTTTAACTGCATATTGACATCCAAGTGGGGTCGCAGTTAGACGTCCAAATAGCGGACATAGTTTGCACATCGTGTCTTGGACCGACGGACGCAATAGACATGATCTGCATGTCCATAGTGTCTAATGTTTAGTGGGAGGGTCAGATACATCCTGCTCCTCTTCTCCAGGTAGCAATTGGTCCTGATGTGGGCAGTGGTGGCTTAGTGGTTAGGAGATTGCCCTTGGAACCTAAAGGTCACAGGTTCAAGTCCCAGCCCGCTGAGGTACCGAGGTACCCTTGAGCAAGGTACTGTTCTGCTACACTGCTCCCCAGGTGCAGTTGATAGCTGCCCACTGTTGCACGTGTGATGGGTTAAATGCAGAGGTCACATTTTGTTCTGGTGCTTAAGTGTGTTCACAGTGACACTTTCACTGATATAAAAACAGTTTTGTCAAAGTCTTAAAGGGCCAAACAGATCCATAAAATCCTGTTTCAGCAGTTCTGAGCTTTGGTCTCTAATATAATTGCAACCCATATGGATGACTACATTCTTGGCTGAAGGATACTAATCTAAAATGCTGGGTAGTCTCTGTGTAATGTCTGATACCTTAGCCCCTGAGAAGCAGTGCATTCAGCCGTGTGGTGGCTGATGTTTCTAATAATTGAGTCACCAATTACCAGTGTAGAAGGGGGAAAACGACGGTTCTGGTGCCTGCTATCCAGCGGTGGAGGCCCTTGACATCCAGTAGAGGAGCATGCCGACAGGTGGCATCTCTCTCTGGGGCACGGTGACCCGGTGGGCAGCATGGCTTCTGCCGGGCCGAAGTATCCTGTGCAGTCTTTTCCTCGCTGGGTGCTCGGTAATGTGAAGATGTTAAAAGGGATATCAAGCATTGTGGAGTGGGTGCTGGCAAAGGACTGTTCTGCTCAATGAAGAACCTGTTGTTTAGGTGGATGCCCCCCGGTTTGGTCAGGGGATTAGTGTGGTGGTCCGAACAGCTGCCAATTAATTTTCCAAGCATCTGGTAGATAAAGAGTGGAGCAGGTCACCAGCTTCGGCTGTGCCCCCAGTTTGGGCCATGGATCAGTGTTTAGTGTGGTAGCGTTAGCTACTGTTAGCATGGAGTCTAGCAGGACTTTGTCTTCCCTGATCTGGTGTAATATGGATATCTGCCCATCCAACTCAGCAATTCCTTCAGACAGCTGGCTACAGTTTCTGCACCCAACCGGGGTCTCAGTTGGTGAGCAGAGTGGAGGCATACGTTCTTTGAGTCAAGGTAACCTAGCTAGCTCTTGGCTAAAAATAAACCACGCTAGCGCAACAAACACGTTAAAAGTGCAGTCAGTTAAAAAATTCTGTCAATCCTAGTAAAAAGACTGTTATAATAATAAAATCCACTAAAATTCCAGTGAAAGACATTCAGTCAATAAAATCCAATAGAATTCAGAAGGTGGGAAATTATTCCTTTCAGAAAACGGTATCAGAAATGCTCAGCAGGCGTGAACGAAGCATGAACAGACAGGGAACATATTTTCTGATGCGAGCAGTGGTGGCCTAGTCTTTAGGACATTGCCCTTGGAACCTAGAGGTTGCAAGTTTAAGTCCCAGCCCACTGAGGTTCTGAGGTACCCTTGAGCAAGGTACTGTCCACACTGCTCCCCGGGTGCTGTTGATAGCTGCCCACTGTTCCACGTGTGCACATGTGATGGGTTAAATGCAGAGGTCATATTTCATTGTGGTGCTTGAGTGTATTCACGGTGATATAAAAACAGTTTTGTCAAAGTCTTTTAAAGCGGCAAACAGATCCATAAAATCCTGTTTCAGCAGTTCTGAGCTTTGGTGTCTAATATAATTGCAGCTCACATATCAGAAATGCTCAGCAGGCGTGAACGGAGCATGAACATACAGGAAACAAATTGTCTAAAGGGAAAGGTCAGAGATTCCCAGAAAGTGGACATCATCCTAAGCTCAGGTATTTGTGCGTGTAGTGCTTGAAAGGTGAATAAATAAGCCCAAAGCAAAAACCTGACTAGGTGAAGAGCCCTCAAAAGTCTTCAAAGAGAGCAAGAGACTAAGACTTTGTATATTAAGAGGAGGAGCTTAAACTCAACCCTGAATGTAACAGGAAGCCAGTGCAGAACAGCAACAACTGGGTTGGGTTCCTCTAGGTACTGGTTAATAGCCAAGCTGCAGGGTTCTGAATGAGCTGAAGTCTCTCAGTGTTTTTTTAGGGAGTAAAAATGCATTACAGTAATCAAGTCAACCTTGATAATGGGGGACTTGAACCTCAGATCTGAATTGAAGGCAACACCAAGATTTTGGTGTCATTACAGGCTGAGATCTTTCAACTCACATATAGGAAATGTATGCTATTTATCTTTGAAATATTGCTTAATTAAGATAAGCGCTACACTAATGTAGTTAAAAAATTAAACCATGTTTTTATTACCACAAAACTTGATTACTGTAATGCCCTGCTAACAAGATGTTCCACCATGACCCTAAATATGCTACAATTAGTACAAAATAAGGCAGTTGGGTCCTTTTCAGAACTAGGAAATAAGATCATATCAGCAGAATACTATGCAAATGACACTGGCTTCCTGTTAAATTCCAGATTGATTTTAAAATTTTACTATTAATATATAAAACCATACATGGCCTTTCCCTTGAGTACCTTAGTGAACTTATCTCGCATTACAAACATTCATATTGTTATAGATCAAAGGGTGCTGGGTATTTAGTAGTTCCCAGAATCCTGAAAACTACATCAGGGGAAAGAGCCTTTTCATACATAGCTTTTGCATTTTTGTCAGTAGGACTAGGTCTCCCTCTGCTGGCAAGAGCCGGTCAGGATTCGGTCGGAGTTCTGATCGAGCTCTGGAAAAGCTTCTCCCCATCTGGATCGGATCAGGGGCTGATCAGGCCGGTTATAAAATGACTGAAGGGTCTCATGTTGTATTTACTCTTTTCTAAGCCTTATATTGTCATAGTTTTGGTGGTTGTATCTTGCCATTTTTTTGGATTTTGCTGTTCTGTTTTTTTGTACTGTCTTGACTCTGTGTCTGGCTCTCAGTGGTTTGTTTAAGTTTAATAAACCAAATTTTAGCTTGCACTTGTGTCCAAAGCATCCATTTCTCACAAGTTTTGGTTGGTGGTTAAGCAACATACAAAATGAAATTATGATTTTGCTTATCACCTTTCTCTTCAGGTCACATGAAGACAACACTAAAATGGACTAATTTCCGCATGGCACCATTTCTGCATGCTTTTCACAGAAACCATTGTGTCATGGCTAATGTTTCTTTCACTAGCATTTCAAGGTGGCATGAAATCCTCTCCATATAAAAATCAGAAATTGGTATAATCCAGTCTGAAATCGTGCCACCAAAAATGAAGGTTGCTTTCCTTACAGAGGTGGTGTGGTTGAGGAAAAAGAACCTGATATTGTCAATCAGGAAATAAACAACCACTTGCAAAAACAACTTAAAGACAAGTGTAAATTTAAATTATAAAATATAATTAGTATGCTAAAAACATCTTTGAAGACCCTAGCTAAATAAATGAATTAGCATAAACCAAGCTATTGGTAGTTTGGCTACTCACCAACTAAATATTTTGTGCAAACTCTGGTCCTCTCACCCTTACGAAAATTCACCATGGTTTCCTATGGTTTTTATGCAGTAACCATAGTTTTACTGTGGTACCTCATGGTAATTTGGTACTACCCGTAGTACTACCATGGTTTATCCATAGCACTTTATTTTAGCTGTGGTACTACCATAGTTTACATATAACAATTCATTGTAACTATGGTACTATGGTACCTTGCGGGGCCCATCTGGGCTTTTGTCTGGAAGTGTGGACAAAGGCCAGCCCACACCAAATCTAAATGGGCCCATTGTGGGCTATGATGAAAGTAATGATATTGCAAAACACTGTATT
>JBBPDA010109814.1:0-10044 GCA_037974385.1 Arnoldichthys spilopterus
TAGCATGTTAACAATCAATAAGGAAAAATTGGGAGGATCTGAGCCACTTAAAAAAAACACAGTGTTAATGTCAGAAACAGATCAAAATGGAATATCAGTACTAGTAATGAAATACTTGGACTCAGAGCCTCCTCAAATTGCACAGTAAAATAAATATTTTATATGAATACATTAATAAAGGTAAAATTAATAAGATAGAAGCACTTTTATATATAGAAGATACATTTTAAAGTGACACAGTGTTTTGTTTGTTTTTCTTCTATCATTGTGAGTGGTCAATATTCAGCAGTTCAGTAGTAGTGATGACTTGCAGGTAGAAACTGTCCCCAAACCTGCTGGTGCAGGTCTGGATGCACCTGTACCTCTTGCCAGACAGCAGGAGCGTGAAGAGACTGTGGCTGGGATCAGAAAGGATCTGCTGTGTCTTTCTTCCGCATTGTTTTCTGACAAGGACTTGGTTGGCTGGCAGCTCGGTCCTGGTGATGTGCCAATCTGACCATGTTCTGTAGAGCTTTTCAGTTCAACATTGCAGCTGTCATAGCATGTCATGACACCACTGGAGAGAATTCTCTCAATTGTACATCGGTAGAAACTGGAGAGTATTCTGCAGTCCATGCCAAATTTACTCAGCTGCCACAGAAAGAAGGTCCTCTGTCTTCCTGCTTTTCTGATTACACCTACATGGTGCACCCAGCAGAGATCCTCACTGATACTGATTCTCAGGAATCTGAAACAACTGACACTTTCCACATATGTTCCTTCAGAGTTTATGAGGGCATGCCCACAACCTCGCAACCTCTATTAGTCCATGATATGTTTTTTGGTCTTGCTGCAGTTGAGCATCAAGTTGTTCTCCCGATACCATGATGTCAGTGCACTCACCTCTGCAGACTCGTCACTATCTGATATGCAGTCAATGATGATTGTGTCATCTGCAATGTTGAAAAACTGACGATGGGGCAGGAACTTTGTGTGGCCATGCAGTCATGTGTGAACAGCGAATAACAACAGGGGACTGAGCACATATCCTTGAGGGAGACCAGTGTTGAGTGTCAGTGTAGAGGAGGTGACATTGCCAATCCTAACCACTTGTGGTCTAGTTGTCAGAAATTCCTGCATCCATTTGCATAGGGATGAACTGATGCTCAGATCTTGAAGCTTCATGACTAACCAGGAAGGGAGTATGAAACTGAAAGTGGAGGTGTGGTCCAGGTGGAAGAGGACAGTATGGAGTGCAAATTATACATTATCATCAGACCTGTTTGGCCTATAGGTGAACCATACGCTTAAAGCACTTCATGATAATGGAGGTGATTGCTACTGGTTGATGTTCATTTAGGCAGCTCCCATTTGGGTTGCATGAGGGTGATGTACACAATGTCATGCAGGTGTTTTTTTTTAAGATGTGTCAGGACTACAGACAGGAGCAGGAAAAGGTTAAAGATGTCGGAAAAGACATCTGCCAGTTTGTGGATGCAAAACTTTAAAAGCATGTCCTGGGATATTGTCTGGTCCAGGAGTATTTACTGTAGCTCTTTCCTTTGTCTGAGATGGTCCTAGACTCGCTCATGCATGTGATGCGTAAAAGCCAGCTCATGGGGTCTGATCCCATAGAAGTGCCGCTGTAGCACTAGTTGTTGAAAAAGTCAAAGCTAGCTATTATAACACATTTGTGGAGCAAAGGTGGAAAGTGGCCTGAAGAGAAGGCAACAGGATGCACTATGGGAAGTAGGCGACCCAGCATAGGCAGTGTGATGCTCTGGGCAATTCTGGGAAACCTAGTGGTCTTGGGTTTCATGAGTCAATGATACCTTGACTAATCATACCTACCTAAACATTATTATCCAGATGCCGACCACATAAACTCCATCATGGTAATGCTATTTAATAATGGCAATGGGCTCAACAGGATAATGCACTCTGCCACATTGCAATCTTTATTCAGGAAGGGTTTGAAGAACATGACAAGAAGGTGGCCTAGTGGTTAGGACATTGCGCTGGGGACCTGAAGGTCACAGGTTCAAGTCCCGGCTCAAGCACTACTGAGGTACCCTTGAGCAAGGTACCGTCCCACTACTCTGCTCCACGTCTTGGAAGTCGCTTTGGATAAAAGCGTCAGCCAAATGAATAAATGTAAAGTTCAAGATGTTGAATTGGGCTCCAAATTTCCCAAATCTCAATCTAATGGAGCATCTGTAGGATGTGCTGGAAAATTAGTGTTATCAGTGGAGGCCCCATTTCACAACTTACAGGACTTGAATGGTCAACAAGGGTCTGTTGGTAACAGATGTTGGTGTCAGATACCATAGCACACTCAGAGGTCTTGTAGAGCTTCAACAGAGCTGTTTTGTTTGCATGATGTATGGTTGGGTGATGTACACAATGTCATGCAGGTGTTTTTTTATGTTATGACTGATTGGTGTATGTAAATCTTTCATGATAAACGACATCCACCTGCATAAACATTTAAACATGCTTTTTCCAACAAATATTCATTGTAATAAAGTTTTTTTTTTATCCTTGTTGATGTGATTTCCATCCATTTTCTAAACCACTTCTTCCATTTCTGGGTCATGGGGAAGCTGGAGCCAATTCCAGCTAACTGCGGGCCTATGGCGGGATTCACCCAGGACAGGAGGTCAATCCACTGCAGGGCAACACATAGACAGACAACCACTCATACGGGCAATTTTAGAGAATCCAATCAACCTACTGCAGCCTTTGGACAGTGGGAGGAAACCAGAGCACCCGTAGGAAACACACGCGAACAGCTTGCAAACTCCGCACAGAAAGGCACCCGTGGCCGACCCGGGGATTGAACCCAGGAAACTTCTCGCTGTGAGGCGACAGTGCTAACCACTGCACCACCGTGCTGCCCTGATGTAATGTGATGTGACTTCCACAGTACACACAGTTAAATAAGATTTTATGCTTATATTCATAATCAAATGGGATATGTGTTTTTTAAAGCATAACTGTCAAACCTTCTTTGACTTTGCTGCATTGCTTATGGCGGTGGATATAAATCTCACTGGGTATCATACTCTCAGAAGTTTGTTTTGCAAAATGCTAGTCTTAACAGCTGGGTTCTGCTGCTTATTTAGATTGCACCTGCTAGTTTTAGCACTGCAAAGTGTGTTGACTTTCTTACCTCAACAGGCTGCCAAAATGGGTGCTAAGTGAAATCAAGCAGAAGCTAAACGGCCCTCCTAAAATGGAAAAAAAATGATATTTGAACTTTCCTTGATATTGTACAGGTTGCCTAAACAGTTTGCGTTAACTGAACTTCTAATAGTAATTTATGCACGTAGATTTTATTAGACCCAACACAGGGTTAAAAAAAATAACATTAAAAAAGCTGGAATCTTAAATCTTCTAGCAGAGGGGTTACATCATGTGTGCATCCCCACTGGCCACAGTAAAACCATTGTACAGGATTGGAGCAGTGTTACTATTGTTCTTGTTAAAGATGCATGAGGATTCCTTTACATTTGCATTTAGATTCATTCAGGCTTCAAGTGAATGGGGTTATTTACATGTGACCAGTTGACTGAATTTCGTGTACAAATTTTATTTCAAGACTCCATGGAGCATAGAAGGCACTCATCGCATGTCTTACGTACAGAGCGAGAGAAGAAAAGAGTAAAGAAAGTCCTGAGTCTCAACTGATGTGGTTTAGACATACATTTAAACAGGCATCTTCTTTCAATTGTTTAAAGCTTTACATAATTACAAAAAAAGGCTCCAGGCTTTGCTGCTGGTAATAAATTGTATATTCTTTCATGACTCACCAATTAAGCTAGACAATCTCATCTCATTTTAAGCCAAACCAGAATATAAAAACAGATGGGTGAAAATTGTTTTTTAAAAAATCAACAAAGTGTGTTTGTAAGATGTTGAAAGCCACCAGAACAGCTTCAGTGCATTATGGCACTGATTCAACAAGAATAGCTTACAGTCTGGAACTGTACTGGAGCAATGGAACAACATTCTTCCAAACGACGTTCCATCAACTGGTGTTTTGATGCTCTTTTAAAACCTCCAATCAACTAGTTAGATCTGATGACTTAGGAGCATACGCTTTACATTCATTTTCACACTCATCAAACCATTCTGTGACCCTTCATGCCCTGTGGATAAAGATGTTTCACAAAAGTAATCAGTCAGAATAACTGCATTCATTTGCACTGACCTAAACCATGTCTGCACCCACCCCCCCCACCCCCCCCCACACACACACACACAGTATAACGGAGCCACCAGGGTGACTCACTGTAGGAGTGAGGCATTCAAGCTAGCATTGTTCTCTTAGTGCACACCACACATGAACTTGTCCAGTTATGGAGCATATGGTGATAAAGATATATCACTGTTTTCCACATCTCTGTAGATCACTGCCTGTGGTTTTAACACTACTGAACTCTCAGATCTTCATTCATGCATGAGGGGTCATTTAGAAATGAGGGGTTTAAGCACTGCATTTTTACTATGAACCCCCCCCTTTGTGTAGTTGTGGATGGACTGGTCTTCTTAAAACTGGCTGATCACCTCCTGCATTGTTATTCTCAGACATCTTAGGAGCAGCTGTTTTTCGGTTTTCCTAAAATAACACACTGTTGCATGAGCACCACACTGACTGAATGTGTGCTTTCAACTACATGTTCCATCCCTGTCTGCTGCCTTCTCCATACATCTGAATGCAGTTTTCACTTTAGTCCATGTTTCTTTTGGAACACTAGCCTATTAATCAGTCTTTGTGACTTAAGGTGCTACCACTGCTTGGAGAAAGCTGTCTAGAGAAAAACATGTATCTCCATTTTTTTGTAGTTTTTTTTTTGTTTATGATGAACAGACCAATAGAAATGCTCCAAAGTAACTTACATTAAAAGTATGGATCATTTTTGTCTTCTCCTGTAAATAACCATGTAAATTGGTAGAAGGTTGACTAAAAAAACTTAAGACAGTTGTGGCCAAATCTGGTCTTGGAGGGTCAGTGTCCAGTGTGGTGATTTCCTTGCCAAAACACACTTGGTTTAACTCATCTGTTCATTGCCAGGTTTAGCGGGTGCGCTTGAGGGGGGAAACTATCAAATTGTGTTGGACACTGACCCTCCAGGACCAGTGTTGGGCACAGTGTTGGGGCAGTAACAATATCTAATGTATTACATATGCTATTATATATACTATATATATAAAAGACACTACAAACAATACCTGGAAAACACGATCTCCACAAACATCTATAAACTGAATGGTCATGATTACATTTCTTACATTTCCTGTTTTCTCTTTGTTGCTATAAATAAAGGTAAACCCTGGGCTGGTGCATGGCAAAAGCCCAATGGGAATAACAATTGTTCAGGGGTGAAGAGATCCTAGGCATGCCAATTTACAGGCTATAAATTACAGCATCTTGTAATTACTGTTAACCTGTTAAGGCGATGTGTACAAAATTAAATACTACACAATGTAGACGAGGCCCTGAAGACAAAGTGAAATGCTTGGAATACCTTTTATAATTGATGGACTGTTTTTGAGAAACACACCCATGGCGGTGACTGAATGGAAACATGCTATAGCTAATGATGCTAAGCAGCATCAGGGATTCACAGATGGGTGCAGCAATCTCTCACAAACTAGACTACAGAGTAATATCAAACATGTCCACCTGTAGGGTGAGTCATTTAACTTGGCTAAGTGAGTTACTTAGTAGTGCCTGTGTTAGGTGTTTGGCTCATTGTGGTGTAAAACAGTGAAGCATGAAGCATTAGAAACTAATGTCTTTAGCATGGTTGACAGTTGGTTAAAGTGTCTTATGTAAAAACAGACAGCAAACAAAAATATGTTTGCTTGAGACATTTTTGGGGGCTGCCATTTATATTTTTTGCCAACAGCATCTAATTTAAATGTGTCTGCTCTACTTAAATGGTTCTTGACTTGGCCACATCACCAGTATCTTGGGTGTAGGCCTGTATTCGAGGAAACTGTTATGGGACCGTGAAAATTCTTTAAACTAATCTAATTTGCAAAAACGGTTCTTTATGTCTTTATGGGACCAAAAGTGTTTCTTCTACTGCATCGACTAAAAGAAACATTTTGTCATGTCTTCCCAAACATTAACAGGTGAAGATTTCAGATGGGGGCTGTTGTGGGCTGCTCAAGTGAGGTGGAAGTCATGTTTCTTCTCTATTAACATTTACCTGTTAAACAGGAACTGTCAGTGAATACATTTCTTTATCTGTAGACCAGATATGGTTATAAAGATCATTATAACCTGCATACGCTAGACCTTTCATGACTTCTTACTGATTCACATATAGTGACCTACCATGCAGCAACATCTGTATTGAATAACTCAATACTTGATTCAAGCAGTCTTCAAAATTCAATAGTCTTAGGTTTCATTGGGTTAGTTTCCAATCCATATATTTAGGTTTGATTCCATATATTCAGAGATTTTACTTAATTTATTGCAGTATGCTCAAGAGTACCTCAGTAGCACCTGGGCCAGGACTTGAACCGGCAACCCTCAGATCACATGGGTAATGCATCTCCTTGCATGTGATTAAACAGTGTTAATAAATGTACAACTAGTGGAAAGAAATTCCATAAATAATAACTGGAGATAATGCAAATGTATGACATACAAGAGTTTATTGTAGCATGATGTACTTAAAAAAAAATATATATATATATATATATATATATATATATATATGGCATTCATCTGTCATCTTGTCATGTTGTAACCTCTGATCACTCACTTCCCCAGAAGGAAAGAAAAGCAATCAAGGTAGGCCTAATGATCAGACTGCATTTTAATTGTGTGAAAAACAGATTAACTGGCAGGGGCCTCCACTGCTTAGCAGCTGACTGTGCTTGGAGGGACGAGAGGAGAAAATAATTAGAAAGGCACGTGTTCCTCTTTTGTAGTTAGAGTAAAGAGGGTAAGAGATATTTTTCATCCCCAATTTTACTAAATTACACCTCAGTTTGACACTTACACTCAGGAGGCGCCAGACCATGAGCAGCTCAATTTCCATTCTGTCCTTCAGATGTCGAACCATTTTGATTTTATTGTTCCTCTGTTTTGCCTGATGCACCAGAACAGCATGACGTAGTCTTACATGAATTTTTTAAAAATGCCATGTTGGACTGGATCAAAACATGTGATATTTTGTCTTGTTGTTGTTACTTCTTTGCTCTTTATTAGTCAGTGAATTTTGAGCCTACTATAAGCACTGGCACCACACGTAGTTAACCCACATTGATCAGCCATAACATTAACACCACTGATAATTCTGATAGGTAAAGTAAGTAACACTGACAATCTGGTTATTTCATTACAATGGCACATGTCAGGGAAGTGTAATATAATAAGCAGCAAGTGAACAGTCAGTTCTTGAAGTGCCAAAGACCTTATTGTGAGGGTTAGACATCTGAGTCAAAGCATCTCCAAAACAGCAGGTCTAGTGGAGTGTTCCAGGTGTGCAGTAGTTAGTACCCACCAAAAGTGATCCAAGGAAGGAAACTGGTGAATTGGTGACCGGTTCATAGGCACCCGAGGCTCACTGATGCATGTGGGGATTGAAGGCTAGCCCATTTGGTTTTGAGCTCCTGTTGCACAAAAAGTGATGCTGACTCTGAAAGAAAGGGGTCAGAACACACAGTGCACCACAGCCAGAGCTTTCAGCAGCAGGAGGGACCTACTCAATAATACGGGTGATGTTAATGTTATGGGTGATTGTTGAATATTTTAGACGTGTTATTTTGTTGGAGTACTGTATAGTAATTGTATAGCCGCATATTTTGAACATTGTATTTTGTTTCCTAGTGGGTCACATTATTCATACTGACTCACTGATCAAATCAGGATGTGGAAGGACCTGTTGTGGTCATGAGCTTTTACTTACTAGAGAAGTGACAAAACCCTCAAGTTTGGTCCCTGCACAGCATGATGATGGAAAGAAGACAGATTTTGTAGACAAAATACAGACTCAGTCAGACAGATACAAGTGCACAGAAGGAAGTGGAGAATAACAGCACTATAGATTTGACAGGTACACCATACACCTGCAGACAAACACACATGCACTGCCAATGAGAGTCAAGGACACACACATACACACTCCTGTAGACTGTCGCTAACAAAGGAAAGAAAGAGAGAGCGAGCAAGAGAAAGAGATGAGGGAAGAAAAAGACAGATAGTGATTGATAGAGGAGAGGAGGAGGAGTTTAGTGATGGAGCTGTCAGAGCTGATGTGTTTCACACTAGAGAAAATCTCTGCTTAGACACACACACACACACACAAGCACAAGCACAAGCACACACTCAGCAGGAACACACAAGACACAGACACAGATTATCAAGGTTGTGCTCATTAGGGCTCAGGGCTGTGCTAATGACTATAGTCTAATAGAAGAAGACCAGAGCGAGAGAGAAATTTCCTTGGGGAAAAAAACACATCAGCTCTTGCTGTGTTTGAGTAAACCCACACCCATCCACTGACCATCCAACCTGTCAATTTATAAAAGAATCGAAATGTCCCACTTATCTACATACAACAGCTATTATTATTATTATTATTATTATTATTATTACTATTATTATTATTATTATTATTATTATTATTATTATTATTATTAGTTGTAGAAGTAGTAGTAGTACCACCAGAGGTAGTAGTAGTGGTATTAGTAACAGTAATGGTGGTACTATAAGCAGTAGTAGTAGGAGTAATAGCAGTATTAACAGTAGCAACAGTAGTGGTAGTATTAGCAGTAGTGTTAGCAGTAGTAGTAGGAGTATAAGCAGTAGTAGTACCAGCAGTAGCAGTAGTATTAGGAGTATTAGTTTTAGCAGAAGTAGTAGTAGCCGTAGTAGTAGCAGTAGCAGTAGCAGTAGTAGTAGCAGCAGCATAAGCAGTAGTTGTAGGAGTATTAGTAGCAGTAGTAGTAGCATTAGCAGTAGCAGTAGTAGTAGTAGCAGCATTAGCAGTAGTTGTAGTAGTAGTAGCAGCATTAGCAGTAGTTGTAGGAGTGTTAGTAGTAGTAGTAGTGGCATTAGCAGTAGTAGTAGCAGTATTAGTAGGAGTAGTAGGAGTATTAGTATTAGCAGAAGCAGTAGTGGTATTAGCAGCAGTAGGAGTATTAGCAGTAGTAGTAGGAGTAGGAGTATTAGTAGAAGTAGCAGTAGTAGTAGCATTAGCAGTAGTAGTAGTGGTAGCAGTAGTTGTAGTAGTAGCAGTAGTAGTAGTATTAACAGTAGTAGCAGTAGTAGTAGTAGCAGTAGTAGTAGTAGTAGTAGTAGTAGTAGTAGCAGTACTAGTAGTAGCAGTAGTAGTAGTAGCAGTAGTATTAGCCGTAGCAGTAGTAGTATTAACAGTAGTAGCAGTAGTAGTAGTATTAGCAGTAGTAGCAGTAGTATTAGCAGTAGTAGTAGTAGCAGCAGTAATAGTAGTAGTAGTAGCAGTAGTAGTAGTAGCAGTAGCAGCAGCAGTAGTAGTAG
The DNA here is from genome assembly GCA_037974385.1 of Arnoldichthys spilopterus. Classification (NCBI taxonomy): domain Eukaryota; kingdom Metazoa; phylum Chordata; class Actinopteri; order Characiformes; family Lepidarchidae; genus Arnoldichthys; species Arnoldichthys spilopterus. Next base: position 9,506 of record JBBPDA010109814.1, read on the forward strand.
TAGCAGCAGCAGCAGTAGTAGAAGTAGTAGCAGCAGTAGTAGTAGCAGTACCAGTAGTAGTAGCAGCAGCAGTAGTAGCAGTAGCAGTAGTAGTAGCAGCAACAGCAGCAGTAGTAGCAGTAGCAGCAGTAGTAGCAGCAGTAGCAGCAGTAGTAGCAGCAGTAGTAGCAGCAGTAGTAGTAGTAGTAGCAGTAGCAGTAGTAGCAGTAGTAGTAGCAGCAGTAGTAGTAGTAGTAGCAGTAGTAGTAGCAGCAGTAGTAGTAGTAGCAGTAGTAGCAGTAGTAGTAGCAGTAGCAGCAGCAGTAGTAGTAGCAGTAGTAGTAGCAGCATTAGTAGTAGTAGTAGCAGTAGTAGTAGCAGCAGCAGTAGCAGCAGTAGTAGTAGCAGCAGTAGTAGTAGTAGTAGCAGCAGCAGTAGTAGTAGTAGCAGCAGTAGTAGCAGTAGTAGTAGTAGCAGCAGTAGTATTAGCAGCAGTAGTAGTAGTAGTAGTAACAGTAGCAGCAGCAGTAGTAGTAGTAGCAGCAGCAGCAGTAGTAGTA
>JBBPDA010109815.1:0-10043 GCA_037974385.1 Arnoldichthys spilopterus
GGCCTTCAAGAAACCCTGAGTGTCCTCTAGGATTACTGAGTGTCCTCTAAGATTACTGAGTGTCTTCTATGATCCTCTCAGGAGCCCATTTATTTAATAAATTGGACCAGGATTTGTACCATTTTGTGTCTAAAACAGATGTCTCATTCAACCGATTCTATAGTAACACATAAATTCTAAAGTAGAATAAAAAATTATTTCAGAATTATCTACACAAAATGCCCATATTGAACCACTTTTTTAATTAAAGAATGGGATTATCACTAGACGACATTATGATTACATTATGATTACAGAACACAAGAGAAAGAAAGATGATGGGGAATATTTCAAAGAAAGGCCGGAATAGCAGGGGAAAATGCTTGGACGTTAGGGCTTTAATTGACACATTTGATTGGTTTAAAGTGTACAGATGACGTCATTGCGTTTCTTTTCTCTTTTTTCTATTTTAATTTATTTAAATCGAGATAAATCGCCGCTGCTCCAGCGTGCACGTGCGCAGCAACACAAATCAAGCTATGTTTTTCAAACTCAAAGCAAAATTACAAGCAATTATATTTTTCCCAGCGATACTTTCCCCTGGATTACTTGCCGCTGGCTCGGCAAGGGATGGGAACCGGATCGCGGAAGAATCGAGGCATGTGAATGTGGAAAACCAAGGCGGATCCAGAGGGAAAGACGCCGTTTACAGAGGCAGATCGTGGGTCAGAGGTAGATTACAGGTACAAACAAGCAGCCCGGTCTATGAGGAAACTCGCGTGGAAGACGCCGGCCTCAGTGCCCCAAGGCAGTCCCTGAGGTCAATCGACGAATTGAGGTCACAACAGCGGATCACAGGTTTAGCAGACGGATTTCAGTCCGTTTTTACAGGTACGTTCACGTCCACTAGTCGCTCCTATTCGACTAACCTCTAGTGTGCTCACTAGAGTCAGGAAAGTTAAAGCAAAGCAGCTCTACACAGTAAACTGTGCGTGTATGTATGTATGCATGTTTAATATGTTTAAGAATGTATGTAAAATATATTAACAGTTTAAACAAATTGCAATGAAATTAAATAAAATAAGACAATGAAAAGTCAGTTTTCATGAAGAATTAATCTTTGTGGGAACTCTTTGTTTAGGACATAAAGGTGAAGAGGACTATGAAGAACCCGGTGCTTCTTCGTCATACCTTACTCAAGAGTGGTTCGAAATGAGACCCTTGGTTCATTGTTCTGCAGACGCTATGACCCTTACCGTTAAAGGAAGAGGCTCCTCCCACCTTCTTGTGGCTCGAGGTTGGCCTATGGGGTGCACTTACATTGATGAACTATAAATGTTTTCTTAGTGTTTTGGTAATTTTTGTGCATCTGAAAGAAATCTTTTATGTTGACATGTGGCGATAAACTGGAGTGGCTAAATCACCCAACTTTTTGCAGCGGATGCAGCCCCTGTGTCTGTGCTTCATCTGCCTCCAGACTGCGGCTACTCTGTGAAGAGATCTAGGAGCGAACTGGTCCTTACAGTCTCCTTTGATGGATGCTATGTCTTAAAAGAGGTTCTCTGGCTGTTTTATTCTTTACTCATGTCTCTGCGCATCTCAGATCTTTTTGCTTTACAAATAGGTGGCTATAGAACAGTGATATCCTTTCTTCAGGTCTCTGTAAAATACTGAATTTAAACAGTTTGCTTCTTTCTTAAAATATAACTAATTGTGTGCCACACTGGCGTCAGTCTTCTTTTAAAGTGTGCTCTGAAGCTACACAGCAAATAGCTAAGGGTGGTGACTGGTATCACCCTCAGTTTGGGATTGGCGATATAGACATTAAACTATATCATGGTGTTTCAGTGATTTTGTGATACTGATGCATATAACGATATGAAAATTGTGCCATTTAATATGCCTTCGAGATCACCTGTCTTTTTCTATATGAACCACTGCCATTTCAGAAATTTGTATTTATGGAGATGAACTCTTCCTTCTTGGATTGAAGCTGCTGTAATGATTTTCTTGTTCATGTAATCTGGGGAGTTGCCCACATTGTGGCACGTGTGTAAACACGACATCAGCTATATTGTCAATATTGTGGAAGGGCAAATTTATTATGAGGGCAACTGTACTGATGCATCCTGGATATGGCACAGCCCTCCTGACCAGTTACCATGTAAACTGCTTTGGGGGTTTAAGTAATTTTATGATGACCGCTTCTGCTGTTTTAAGCCATATATCCTCTTTTGTCTGTCTGTTAAACTGCATGAGCATCACTTTTACAGTACTTAGCAACTTAATGCAGTTTGTAGGCAAGTGTGTAATTTAAGCATACAGTTAGACATGCTTCTTTAACTGTACTGTTCTGGGCAAAGGAACATTCCAGGAACTGTACATGTAGATGGTACCTTTTTATGTTAAAGGCCTTCATTAAATTGTTTTACAGTTTTTTTTTCTTAATGTACATTGTCCAAACCATTTTCTCTTCCTTCAGAATGGAAGTCATGTTTTGCCGCTACTGTGGTGGGGAAGGCCACTGAAGATTTCATGCCCTGTGAGCTCAGCTAAGGCCACTCCTCCTGGCTTCTGCTCGAAATTGGGCATAGCCATCATGATAGAACGGATAAAAGAAGCTATGGAGGACTACAAGGTTAAGGGTGAGATGTGCAAGTGCATACAATTGATTTACTGTTTGGCCTTGTTTGACAATAGAATTAGTTTTTTTTTCTTTTGCTGAAACATTAACTAGAGAATGATTGTGTTTTCTTTTTTTAGTGTTTAACAGTAAGTTTTCATTTTATTACAGAAAGGTTTGCTTATTAAGTAATTGTTCTTCAGATCACTGTGTCCTCTTGTCCTTCTTAGTCAATGGCAAGTGGGTTCCCCTTGTATCTGATGCATGCGCTGGTTATGTTGACTCAGTACCTGAAGATCTGGTCTTTATTCCTTTCACAGCACCATGCATTAGAGTAAGTTGCACTTGATTTTAATCTCCCCATTATACTGCTTTACAGAGGTTAGGTGTATTTCAGACTCTTATTTGTTAAAAGCTGCCCATTGATGTAGTGATCGCAAGGATTATTATTAAAGAAGGCTGTTTTTATGCCTCTGGGATAAAGGCTCGTCCTGTATTCCAGTTTTTTGTTTGTTTGCATGTACTAGAACAAGTGTTTAAATAGTAATTGGAGATGAGGTTTATTCATGCTCTCACTATTTTCATTTTTCATTAGGAAGGTAGAGGTATGCTGAATGTCCTCTTGGCTGGGGAAGAGTTCATTCTCTCCTGTCTGCCTCCATTCTATTTCCCCTCTTTAAACCCCCATCATTCTTCTGAGTCTTTTAAACCACTACATCTACATCAGATGGAAACCCATTTGACTCCAGTTAGCCCAAGTCCCTCATTGAAAACACGCTCAACACGAGAGACAGCTAATCCACATGTGGTGCTTGATCAACCTTATCTGAAACCTCATATACCTCACTACCCCCCTTGGTTTGACCCTGAAGACCCTAACCCCTTTCTGATTGATCCTAACATTGCTGGGAAAGTGCCCGCTATGCAGTCCTATGCCTATAGTGATGTGTTGCCACATTCTCAGCCTGCACCACCTTTTGGTGCCCCAGGAACCCCTGTACATGATCGAAACCCATCTGTGCCATTGTATTATATACCTCAAGTACCTGGTAAGCCTGAAATTGCCTCTGCGTCACCACAAGAAACTGTTCCCCTTTTACCATGTTCTTTTGGAAATCACACAGTGATGCCTATGCAGTCCCATCATTTTAACCACTTTCTCTATCCCATGCATCTCTACCCAAACCCTGCTCACCTTCCTGTCTTCCAACAAGAGCCAGTGCTGCCAAGTCCAGACCCAACTACCAAATCCACAGTTGTGTCAATTTCAGTCCCAAAACAAACTACAACACCTTCAGTTGTTCCCATTCTTCAGGAACCTCAGGTTCCTCAACTTTTATCTAGTGCTCCAGTGTTTCCAACTGCATCCTTCAAGATGTTGCCATCTACTACCTGCAGGGGGGGTCATTTGGTAGCAGCTCTGCCATCTGCAAGAAAGGGCACCATTAAAATCAAAGGTAAAACACTGAGGGCTGTTTGCCCAGGTGGGATTTAAGCCTAGTGCTGATATACATTTTACTTTCAATTTTCTTTGATCGTGAGGTGTGGACCATGACAATTCCTGTGTTATATTCAGTAAATGTACTGTAATTGTGCACATTTTTGAAAGTGTGTATTTTGTTGACCATGTACTTATTTTCAGTTAACAGCACATGTATGTTGCTCTGGAACTTGTTTTGTAGGAGGGACGATTCTGTGTGTAAATGTTTCTCAGATGTTGGACACTACAGGCAATTTTGAGACAAAGTGTGAACTTTTAAAGATAAAGCTGAATCCATCAGACGTGTGGTTTCACTTCAAAGAGAACAACTACTTTCTGTTCTACTTGAATGACTCAGTATTCCAATTGCTGCACTATTTAAGGTAGAATCAAAAATTTTAGCAAGACAATGAACCTTGAGCACAGACTTCGCAATGGATCATGAAGTTGGCTCTTTATTCAGTAAGTGGGCTAAACTGACAATGAAAATATGTCCCTAATCAAAGATTTGAAGAGATTTACGTCTTGGACTTGATTCTATCATAATGGTCATCTAGATGAACATAAATCTAGTTAGAAGCCTAAAAAATGCCTAGGGGCGTATTGAACATACCTCAGGAAGAAGCAAAAGCACAAACACCATACTAACTCCAAAAAACGTTTTATATTTATTTATATAAATCCTTAACTTCTCTTACTGGCCAACAGTCCTGTTTTGAAAATTATCCTGCATCTCTTCACTAGTTCTCTTTATTGTCCAGAATTCTCATTTGTTCCATACATGCGCAGTATTTTTACACCAGTGCAATTTGAAAGCCAATTTGTGTCCAACACTAACCCTTCTTAACAAAACAACCTTCCAAAATAAAAAATAATTTAATTGGCAATACTAAGATGTATATAGAGGGACTGACTGAATTCTGTTTGATTTTTGGGACCTTTTCTGACTGCTTTGCTTCTGTTTTCCATAAAATTAAAACTAAATCTGCTTGTGGTTATGGGGACAAATGCAGAATGTGACCACAGCCATATGTAGACAAATAGTGGTCCCTGTAGAATTAAGAAACCATATTTTTTTCAAACCATATGTTTTTTTTGCCCAAATGCATTTGTGTGCAAAACAAATTCCTGCATTAAGTCTATATGCCAACCATTTTGGTTGGGCTTTGACCACTGAGGTGAACATGCAGATATTGGACATGTTGATTGGCAAGTGCATGAAGTAGCTTGGTTGTGTTTGTAGGTAAACTATGATGGGTAAAGTTAACCAGAGTAAGAAACAATGACATTGCAATTTTTTTTGGACAAGCCTTGGGTTTTTATGACCGAGCCAACAAAGTTGTGTTCTGTTAGTACTGTCAAGCAGCAGGTAAAATGCTGTACAGGCAAGATCCCCTACAACTAACAATCCATTTTTGAAAAGTTAATTAAATGAAATAACCATTTTGAAGATTCTAATATATTAATTAGAGTGGCTTTACATTTTCACTTGTATTTATTTTAATATGATGCATCATACCCACCTGAAGTGTTTTAACATACCAAGTAATCCTGGCAATGAATTTGAACAGAACCAGGTTTTCTGCTCAATTGCTGAACTCCAGCTCTGCTGGACTTGAGTTCACCATCCCGGTCCTAGAGTGTTTTTTAGAGTGTTCTAGAGCCTTATGTGCAAGAAAAGCGTTGTAACTACCAACTGCTTTTGTAACTGCTTCTGCTTATGTGTGGGTGTGTACAGATGTGAAGAAGAACGTGTGGGTGCCTTTGACCTCTGCTCCAGCACACTGTGGGTACTCCGTACAGTATGAAGACTGGGGAGTAGTATTCTCCTCCCCTCTTCCCGTTTGCCACTCTCGCTCTCTGGTAAGAATCACCCCTGTGACAGTTATTCCACTTCTCACCCTGAAATTAACCTTGAGTATACTTTTGTATTTTTTTCCCCCCCTTTTGGAGTCAATTATCTGCTTATACTGAGATGATTCCAATATCATTGTATGCCTACATTAAACGTGAAATTCCATCACAAAACATTGTGAAAATCATTGCTCAGATGTAGTTTTTCAGATGCACTTCTTTGGCCAAGACGTGTTTGGAGTCAATAGCCACACAAAATGTTTTTGTAATTAGTGTTTTAACCAGCTGAAACCACATTCAACTCCTCATTAAAGTGGAGTACACACTAGTTTAGGACTTTGACAATGTAATTATAAAAATGAACAGAGCTTCCCTGTGTATTCAAATGCTGAAGGCTGCTTTTGGGACAACAGGGTCTGTTCACACTACACTACATCAGCAGTAGGAGTGTAGATCTAGAATCAGTTCTTGTCATAAATATGGAACTCTAACGCAAACCTGGTGTTGAACACAATTATGCAAGGTCAAAAAACATAATTTAGACACCAAACATATCTTGGTTGATTGTCTGTGGTGAATGGAAAATTGTGTAAATCTAATTTTATGCCAAACCAATGGCATATTGGTGCCAATGCAGGAATATTGGTAAAATGTTATGTTCCAAAATCAGAAAAAAATTACTTTTATGTCATGAATCACGTAAACCTACTGTACTGCACACAAAATTTAAGATGTAGTCAATAAATCAGTATCACATTAAACCTTTGGCTGGTAACAGTGTCCCCTAAATTTGACTTGCAATGGGTAATTGAAACTACAAACCTGTGCGACAAGGTGTGTAGAATCGTACTGGTTAAAGCTGCCTAATGTTTACATTCTTTTCCCTGCAGTCCTCTTCGGTAGTTTCAATTTCTCTGAAGTTCTGGGATATCACGCAGTTGCGACACCGTGTTCTGCAGGTCCGTTGTTCTACCACTGAACCTGAAGAGCCAATTCCTACCATACCTAGGGCATTGGTAACCACATCTCTAGCTTCTCAACCACTTGTACACCAAATCCGATGCCACTCTCAACATATGAGTGTAATACTGCCTCCTGGACCAGTCACAGGCCTGACTGTTCAAAGTGAGCCTTTCTTAAATATTTAAGCGCTTTTATTTTAAAGGGAATGTGGCTTCAGTATAGAGGTGGGTAATATGGCAAAAATGTAAGTGTTACTTCAAGAAATGTTAACAATACACGTATCTGTTGTGACCTCTGATGAGTAAAATGCTATCAAAAACTGACCTGTTTCTCCAAATTACACACACCATGCTGCACTAAAGCAGGCAGGACTAGCTGCATGGTTTGTAGTAGAAAAATTTTTTTGTCAGTGTTTGTCAGTGCTCTTTAAGTACTGATCATTTCACAGTATGCTCAGAAAAGCATATTCAGATATTTATTTAATTGATCAAGTGTAAATTTATTTATTTTAAATGTTTTCTGATTTTGATATTTGTAAATGCTGGAGAGTCTTGAGCTTTCATAAAGTATTTTTATTAGAAAGAAATATTTGGGTACGACATTGAAATGAGACCCAATATGAATGTGTTCATGAGGCTTCATAAAATGCCTGTTTGTCAATTATTCCTTTTTATTTAAATCTTTATTATTTTACCAGCAGCAGCTTTCTGTTCCCTTCACAGCACCTCATAGTGGTATGGAAGAGGTTATTAAAGCAATGCCACTTGATGACGCCTCAAGTCAGTGTGGATATTCCATGAAAAGGGACCAAAATGGTTTTATAAACATCTTCCTGCCATATTCATCCTGTCACATGGCTTATCAGGTCAGTATTTGTTTATGCATGCTTGGCTAGGTCAAGTAAAACAAATGAGGCCTAGCAGTCAGGAAGAATGGCAGACGTTTAGAGTAGTGGTATGCTTAAAATGGATTTGATCTATTTATCCGGACCAAATACCAGTCACTAAAAAGTAGTCCACCTTGTTGTCAGTGAGGTTTTAAGCTGTGCCTATTCAAAATACAAGCCTGCTGGGTACAAGGCTGTGACAGACACCTGGGGAAAGGCCTGTTTTGTAACCTGGGAAATATGTTCTGCTTTCATTGACCAGGAGATGCTCTCAATTTGGTACCTACGAACACTGAACAATATTTTGTATTTTACACAAGGAGTAATTAAAACATTAAACAAGCCAGCCCACAATGAGGGCAGACCGTGCCTCCTCGGAATAAGCAGTTTCCTCTTTACCTTGAAATAGTGTTTAAGGGGCAGGTACGTTCCACATAATGTATTATTAGCTTGTGGCTGCTATATGTACTGGAAATACATGAAACCACTTTAACATCTGTAAATAATTCAGTTCAGCCGATTACCACTTCTCCTGCTAGTTTGACTTTACTTCAATAACCTATAACTTTAAAAGCCCTCATTGTTTACCTACCATACAAGTTAACTTTGGTTTATAAATCTATATTGTGGCCTGTTTGCTTCTGTCATTTAATTGCCTCCTTTATCATATTTACAAATGGCCAGAGTCTTTACTGGAACCATAGTGAATGATTGTTCTCAGCACAGAAGTAACACTGACTACTGACAAATTGGGATCCCTTCATTTTTTTAGCATGTTTAACTTAAACTTGCACAGATACAGCTTGGATTGAACCTTTAGTTTGTTTTTGATTTATTTATTGATTGATTGATTGATCGTGGGGTTTAGTCTCCTTCATTTAGACTTTTTACTCTCTCATATTTAATGTCACTTCTCAAAGGACGGACTATTCCGAATTGTGCTTAAATATTGGTCGGCGGAGGGACGTGAAGTTGAAGCCTTGCTGTCATGCGAAGTTCCCACAGGCCATGGTATGACAAGTAAAGAAATTGTACCTTACCCAAGAGTTTGAGTAAGCTAATGTAGATTTAGACCTATGGAAATTTAGCAAAATTTGTAATTTGAAATTCAGACCAACATATGCAATAATCTTTTTGACTGTGTGATGCAGTACTCGACTGTTAATTTGTTGTTTGAATGTATTGAGGGATGTTAGAGGTTGACACATTGCATTGATATGCTTTGTATTAATTGCTGTTAGCATTGAATGGCACCCAGCTGTCTTGTCCTATGATCAATGCTTTTGTCAAAAATCAAATGTACACAGTCTGCATTAGGGGAGGAGGAAGGAATTGTTTAAATTTGGTTGTTGGTATGCTTCATTAGCTTTTTTCCTTAATGTGATGTCTTTGTTTAGAATGTAATCTGCTTCCTGAACTTCAGCTGGCATGTGGATCTAGCTCAATTTCAGCAGTAAACTGCCTTGGCTTGGGCTGCTGTTACTCCTCTAGTACTAGCTCCTGCTACTACCCCATGAATGGTGAGTTTCCTCTCAAGTAATTATTTTCACACGCAGTGGGGAAGTTCAACTGACGAATAGTTTCTGCCCCCCCTTTCCAGAGTGCACAGCCGACAATCATTTTGTCTTCTCCATCTCCGCTTCCCTCACGGACCCTCCCCTCTCACCCGCCCTCCTGGTTGCGGCTGGCAACAGCTCCTGCACTCCACAGAAGGTGGTGGAAGACTCTGCCCTGTTTAAGATTCCGTTGGACAGCTGTGGTGCTCACACATATGTGAGTATACTTACAGTAATGAGTGGGGCACCGCTGAGTAGGACTTGTTTTCAGTACTCAGACCAGTCCACACCACCCACACTGTAATGAATAAGAAAAGGCTAAATTGTGCTCACTCTGTGACAGTCTTGTAACTGACCAATTGCAGTCAGCAAACTGCAGCTTTATCAGATGACTTGGTAATTTTTTAAGTGACTAGTTATAGACCACCTATAAGCTATTTCTGAGATCTTCATGAGGACTAAATTTTATATAGACTATTTAAGAAGTTTTTAAGCTATTTTTATTTTATTGAAACCATAAGAATGTATTTAAATCTTACACACTGTTGCATAGATTGATTTATGCGAATTTATTTTTTTATCCTGAAAAAAAAAATCGCATAAATCAATCTATGCAACAGTATTAAAAATCTCTCTCTCTTTCTCTCTTTCTCTCTTTCTCTCTTTCTCTCTCTCTCTCTCTCTCTCTTTCTCTCTTTCTCT